>APFE030192300.1:277305-300265 GCA_000404065.3 Pinus taeda
AGACAGAACACCAAAAGGACACCGCTCACAAACAGATCACAGATCAATACACCAGTATTTTGACGTGGTTAAAACCCTCAGAGAGGGAACCAGTCCACGGCCTGCGCCAACGTGGCTACTACAGGCAATTTATTAATAAAAGAATGAAAATTTACATAAGCTTCTCTCATGCACGGTTAACCTACAAATGACCCTCCATGCGCTTTAAATAGAATTCATGGACCAATCGGGTGTCAAGCCACGGATCAAGTGTCGGTAATACCGAGGAGAGAAATGAACCGTCGGATCACTACATATCGTGACCGTCGGATTGTAAGTTACAAAATGTACAACGGTAAAGAAACACACTTTACCTAACTCTATACCTAACTCTATACTAGACCAAGTTGAACTTAACTATTCCTATGTGTCGGAATATCCTAACACGTAAGACGGGTCCTCATTGTTTGCTTATTCTCATTATGGGCTCCTTTGATATTTCTGGATTAAGGCATTCATCCTGGAATTGTAAATTAACACTTTTCTCGGGGTTTTGTCTCCTAGCCTGTTAGTTGATGGACTTCCATCAAGGCTAAAAAATGACTAAGTGTTGTTCTTTTTGCAAGTCCTATCACTTGTCTGCAACTCTCAAACCTAGTTTTTTTGCACACTAATTATTTTGTTGCTCACTAGAATATTTCATTGCAAAAGTATAATTGTTCACTTTACTGATCAATGATATCTAATTCAAACCGAGTCTAGCAAAACTTAAAGGATTCTCGCTTTCTCTCCTCTAAACTTATATAGTCCTGCTTCAGTCTCATTTTCCTTTTGTCTTTTATCCCGACCTCACTTTTCTTCGGTATTTCACGACTCTGATTAGACAATAATTATATCATACATATGAAAGCGTGAACCCCTCCTCATATTTAATACATGAAAATAACATATATGTATATACCAGGTTTATGAATAATAATAAAAAGTCTCCACATTGGGTATCCATACACCCAAAAGTGATTCTCTTGCATTATATACAAACAATTACAAAATTCCTTTGGCCTGAAATACATCATTTGACCATTTTGACCTTATGGCCACCCTCATCCCTGAATTCCTCTCTTTAATCCTCCTATCCCCCCATATCCACTGGCCTTTTTCACTTATGAAAGGGAATTATGAACCTGAATTAGTTCATATCCACAATGTCTTCAACAAATCCTATATCTAAATATCTAGATCCACAAAATCCTCTCAGAAATCAAACTAACTCTAAAATATCTCTAACTATCCCAAATACTCTTGATATCTCTCATTTAGAGAATATTTGATTACATCAATCCTCACTTTAAATAATTTATGTACAATTATTCTAAGAAACATAGGAAAATACATTAAATCAATAATTTCACACATTTAGGGAACCATCTCCCTTGGTAAATGAAAGACCCCTATCCTAGTCAAAGTACATATTGACTTGTAAGTGGGATGCTCTTGCATCACATTACTATGACATCAAGCTACAACTCATGTGTGGCATAAATTATCTCAATATATTTAAGTTTTCTAGACTCATAGCTAATGCCATGCATTTTCTAAGTAAGAACTCCATCAATCCCTTGTTTGCACGCATGTGTGTACTCTAGAAAATATTCATTTGGCTATGCAATCTTCAAACTAAGTGCACTAGTAAGTCACTCCTTCAATAGTTGAAAATTTTACCTCTCATTCAAATTTAATTCCCTTCTTTTATAAATAAGTGATGGGAAGAACATTCCTTGAAAACATTTCAAAAAAATCCTAAAATAACTAGAAAGTCCAATGAAAATATAACTTTTATAAAATTCCTTGCTGATGGCCATCCTCTAATGGCTTAAATATTCTTTGGATCCACTACTATGCCTTCTCTGAAATGATGTGTCCCCAAATAGTGAATTTTCTCTTGGTAAAAAGAGAACTTGCTCAAATTTTCATATACCTAATTCTCCCTTATCACTTTTAGAGCCAATCTCACGTGATATTCATTCTCTACCTCTAACTTAGAATACATAATTATTTCACCCAAGAAAACAATGAAAAACATATCCAAATATTTTCTGAAAATGCCATTCATTGTGCACATAAATAAAAATGGTTCATTTCTCAATTCGTAAGGAACCACAACAAATTCATAATGCACATGCCTTTAAAAGTTGTCTTATTGATGTATTATTCCTTACTTCTCACCTAGTGATATCATAATTTAGGTCTTTTTTGAAACTATTTTTTATCTTCTCAGTTGATCAAAGTGGTCATCAATTCTAGGTAGAGGGTACTTATTCTTCATTGTGGCTTTACTTAGTTATTTAAATTCAATACATAGTCTCAATGTTCCATTCTTCTTTTTCACAAAGTTAATTAGTGCTCGATATGGTGAGAAGCTTGGGAACATGTATGCCCTATTGAAAAACTCTTATAGATACATTTGTAATTGTTTTAATTTTGGGATTCTAAATTTATGAGGAGTCTTTAACACTAGGGTAGTACAACCACTATCTCAATAGAAAAGTCTATACCACCTTTTGCTGGAAATTCTAGTACTTCTTAAAATGCATCCTCAAACTCCCCCAACACTAGAAAATATCCATTTTTTGACCCTTTTGTCTTGTTTATTCCTCCCACATGAGTTACATATAATTTAAATCCTTCCATGAAATTTCTCTTCAACAGTAAAGCTAAAATCTCCCTTAGCGAAATGTGTCTTGATATTTCCTATGTAATACTTTGCTTTCCCTCTTCATCAAGGCTTGCAAATGTTTTGTTATGGAATTGTAGGACAACATGATGCTTTTTTAACAGATCCATCCCAATGAAAACATCATAGGATTCCAATCATATGACATGTAGAGCAACATTTGTGTTCTCTACATTCATATGTACTAGAAAACCTTAGAAAATATCTTTAATTTTTCTTTTCATTCTAATGGATGGATGAACTAACCATGATATTTCAAGCTTAATTTTCATCAAATAAAACATTCCAACTCTTATAATATAAACATAAAAATAACTTGCTCATGAATCAATGAAAATATAAATAGGTTGATTTGTAGTCTTTCCTTCCACCTTAACCATATGGGATTGATTTTCTTCCTATTTTTTGGCAAAGGATACATATATCCTTAGAATATTTGTGCCCGTGCCTTCCCCTTGTGGTATACTCTTGAATATTGTGCAAATTTCTCATTTTTCATCTCTGTGAGAATAATCTTTGTACAAACAATATCCCTTACATCGCCAACATTTAATTGGTAGCATTTTTCTCTTTTACAAGGAGTCTTCTATTTGTCTTCATCATGAGTAGGTTGACCTTGCTAATGCGTATGACAACTATTTTTGTTAGAGGAAGGCTTGAATCCCTTTCTTCCTTGTTTTGATTTTTTTTCGTCTTATTCCTTTATGACTTATGACAAGCCTTTTCTTAGTTCTTTTGTTCATGTAGGTACTTGGAATCTCTAATGGTGTCAACCAAAGCTTGGGGCTTATCCAATTGAATATTTTTTCTATAAAATGACAACAATCCACTCAATAACCTTTGAATTTACACCTTCTTAAATTTTATAAATATCACATGCCTCAATAGCTCCAAAAATTTGTTTTAAACATCTTCCAGAACGATATTTTCCATCTGGGTTTCAAAGGACTACTACATCCTCTTGTTATACCAGTGAAAACAAATAATATTGTTGAAAATATTCCTCGAATTACTTCCAAGAAATTATCTTTTCATCATTATTCTTAAATTTCTTCAACTATTCCCACTACATAGAAGTTTTCCATTGTAGATGATAGATGATAATATTAGCCTCTAGATTAATGAGAAAGTAGAAAATAAAAATATATTTGGATTCGAAGAAACTAATTTTCAAAATATTTTCTTCACCATCAAAGCTTAGTATCTTAATCTTCTTATGATCACATTGAAAGCTATCCAAATGATCTTTTTGTTTGATGTCTATATGGGATACCTCTAGGCCACTTCTTGACTCCTTCAATGCATAAAACCTCGGAGCTAAAGGAGTAGGTGAGTAGTGATGTCTTTGAACTCTACCAAAACTTCTTGAATGATTCTATCCTCTATAAGTATCCCTTCTTGCATAAGGTATTCCTTATTTCTAATGTCTTGGACTTACTCCATTCTTCATTTTCCTCTGTAGCTAATTTACACATTTTACAAGTGTTTATTTGGTTTTTCTCCTTCTGTTATTTTATTATTCTTTCATTATTAGCTTTATAAATCTATAATTCCATCTTCAAACTTCTCCTAGTATCTACCATCTCCAACGGTTCCACCTTGCTTCTATGCCCACTAGATCAAGTCTCTTTGTTACCTATACTAATGTTTAGTCCTTTATCTTCTCTTTTATGGTTGTAGGTTTTGTATGCATCTTCTATGTCTCTTATCCATAATTCCTATGATAATCCTGACCCATTGATGCCCATAATTCTATAAAATGTGCACACAATTAAATTGTGTTAGATAAAATATTCATTTATACAAATATGGAGACTATGTGTATGCTTTTGTACGCCTTTAAGGTTACTATTGATATTCCTTTTATTTCTTTAGAATTTTTACCATCCCATTGAAAATTATGAGTGGATGGATATGTTCTACTCTTCAACAACTTTTCAATGACTATTTATATGCCCTATTTTTAGTTTTCGGTAGATATTCATGGATTTTTCATGTTTAGCTTATTTTCCCAACCTAATGCTATTTGTGACTATAATGATACATGGATATTTGTGCTAATTCATTGGGATCTAGATGATTTGATTCCATTTTGACTCTATATTAGATTCGACTAGCTAAGAGCATTTGTTAGACTTCTTTTATATCCTAGTTTGAGCTTTAAATAAGAAGTTATGCATTTGACAAGTGAACCGGTACCCTTTTTCTCTTCACCATTTCAAGTGTAACTTTCACATGTTGATTCTGATTTGAACGTAGAATATCTCATTGGAAATTTGTTGCCAAGAAAATTCATTTAAATGAAAAGGTATCTATGTATCTTGGTACATAGATTTCCCTTGATTTAGACCAAAAAAATTGTACTTAGGGTCTCAAAATAAATCCCTAAATTTAGGACTTGAAAATCATAGGAAAATTATATAATATTTTGCTACTGTGGCATACTCATGTGATGTTGAACTGAAGAAAATTCTCATCAGTGATCACCTATTTTCTTCATCAATAATTGGCATAACATTTCATCATTGACTCACCAAATTTTCTAGTAGAAAAATACAAATTTCATCCTTTTTAGTTGATGCTTGAAAATCCCAGTGATTGACATATTCCTTCAGCTAACATATCTAGAGTTTTACCTTTTTAGTCAATGCCTGAAAATGACATTGAAAATCAATGGATTCCATTTTATTTGGGATCGACCGAAAGGTATCCAATAGTGGTCAGCCAAAAGTTGTCCATCGATGATTCTTCCTTACATATCTGTCAATGATTATACCTAATGTATCCATCCATGAATTTGCTCAAAGTATCCATCATTAATTTTAGCAAAATTCCTTCATTGATGACCAACCATTTTCTTACGCTTACAAATTAAGAATTTTTGTCTCCAACCAATCTCAAAAACTATAACTATTCAGAAATACACAGTTTGTGCTAACTTGTTTTTGATAGTCATCAAAATGCACTTTCTTCTTTTGAAGATTTAAAAGATATTCATATTTTCAACAATATTGGACACCATGTTTCTTTCAAGATCCACATTCCTTCATGTATTTTCAATTGATTTTGGTGTGGATTTACTAAAGGGTTGTGGAGGAGGTACTCATTGGATGTGAAATTTAAATTCACATTCAACGAGTGCATACGCTTGACATTTGTGTAAATCTATAAGGATATAAGCTGATGATACAATTAAACAAAGTGGTTTTCTCTTTGTCCTTCCAAAAATATTTACCTAATGGGATGATACCATCATCTTGAATCTTGTTGGCCAATTTAAAGTTGAATTTGGCATTATTGTTTTTAAGCCCACTTTTTACCTCAAATTTCCGTAATGATTCTTCACAATCTAGCACTTAATCTTCACATGAAATATTTATCAATGCATTAAACATTAGGGACACAAAGAATTCATTCATGGTGGAGTTCAAGAAACAAGGGATAATTTATCAACCAGGAGATCTAATGGAGATAAAGAAACAATGCTCCCTTAGATTAATAATGGGAAAAAAAGTGTGGGTACGAGTTGCTTCATGGAGGTGCAAAGGTTGACTCATGCTTATGCTAGATTCAGAGCATTTCATTTTTTTTAAAAGGGTAGAAGGCATCTACATTGTGGTCCACATAAAACTTTTGAATTTGAAAATGAAACATTGGTAGATGACCATATCTTATGTTTTTGGATGACCATTTGTCATGGATGTCCTTGATTTCAACCAACTATCTAACTGACAGAGTCTTAATGACTCTACAGTGGATAGCATAGTGCCTACTACCTTCTCATTCTTGTACCACGTGAAAGTTACAACCAGGGTTTCCAGTGATGAAAGTTTCCCACCATAAACAATTTCCAATGTCTGTCTATGTAAATGGAGGCTGAGAGGTGGGCCCGAGCGGGCCACCTAAGTAGATGCCAAGAACCTGCAATCAAGATAAGGGTTGCCAACTTTTCGTTGTTGAAATCATTAGTAGTAGACAAGTTTTTGCTAACCCTTCCATGCTCATAATTGCAATGCTTTGAGGAAAGTATAAGATTAGTAATTTCATTAATATATTTTTCCATCCCCATTGTGTATGTTTCTGTAACATGATCCTTGGATGGTTCCTTGTCTTCTAACTAATTATATTCCTTAAGACGATCATTCATACTGAGCATGGAATCAAAATCCTTGAATGGTTGATGAATCCATTCCATGTTACTTATTTTCTTCTTCAATCCCCTAAACTTGTTGCCCATAGTATAAAGAAAAAGTCATATCATGAAATTTGCAATTTGTAGCAGTGACACATTCCTCCACAATGCACTAAGCTTCAAATAAAATCTCCTCGACTCTGCGTAGCTAATTTGACATTGAAATGGAAATCCTCCCCTCTTGGACATCCTTCAACAACTCAATGTCCACCAACAATTTTTTAAGGAAATTAAGCTCATCAAAAAGAGAATAAAAATCCTTCAAAAAATTAGTAACCAACAATACCTCTTGAAATTTTTTGTCAATGAGGATCGAAGTGAATTTATTCGTAAGCCTGTCGACAACAATTTCTTGTGCCATGTTTCCTTTCTTTTCTTCTTCCATTTCCACTTCCACTATTATCATTTTACTTTGGAGTCCTTCCAAAATCCAACAAGCACCCAAGTAACTTTTCATCCTCGATTATGAGTTGTCAACCACACTGACAAAGTAATATAACCTTCATTAATTAGTGAGAAGGTAAGGAATGTTCCTTACCCAAGATGAAAGTAATATAACCTTCATTTCTTAGTGAGGAGGTAATGAAGGTTCCCTATCCTGGTAGGAAGATGAAAGAAAAAATAGATTAAATTTTCTAAAGGTTTCAAGGATGCAAAAGTTTGTCTCTTATTTCATAAGATAAGATTATGTCTTTCATGTTTTTGAGTGTTTATTATTGTTATTATGCACTCTCAATAACAATGTTTCAATAGTACATTTCAAGTTTAAGAAACATTTTTTACCCCAAATTTTATTTATGGGAGATTAAAAGAGAACATAAACTATATTTAAACTAAGTTACAAATAATACAAAAAAACAAAGCTTGAAAAACATTTTAATATTAAAGATTTTAAGCTAGTGATATCTTATTTATCATCTTCTAAATAATCACTTATCTCTCCACATTTAAGTTACTTGAGATTGAAAAAAATATATTAATATTGCGGTTAAGCGTTACGGTACATAGTCCTAAGTTTGATTTTGAATTATACTTAGTCAATTTAGCTGCCTATTTTTATCTTTCTAAAGTAATTTTTTAGAAGCAAGTTGAAATAATTGAAGTTACAATCAAGTTAAATATATTTTGTATTAGTTAGAGTAAGTTGGACCCAACTTTTTGAAATATAAAATAAACACTTTCAAACATTGTTATGCTTTGTATACAATGAAAAATCGAAGTATATAATTGTATAAATTCATTTTTTTAGGCCAAGCCGATTGACTATGACTTGATAATTTTATTAATATATATATTATATATGAATTATTATTTTTTAGTAAAAGCTTATTTTTTTAAGTATGAAAAATTAAAATATTAAAATAGAAAGAATGAATAAACCTTGGAAAATATTTTAATTATTTTTTCAACATATTATATATATATAATTATATATATTAATATATATAATATATATTAATATATATATATATATATATAATGTTCTCTCTATTTTCTAACAAGCATGCACTGAGGTGACAGGGCGATGGGATCTAGGGTTGCAGGGTTGAGGGCCTAGGACTCTATAGGTGGAGGGTTAGGAGACTACGATCCTGACAGGCAGGCGTATGGGAGGCAGACAACTGAAAGATCAGGCATGTAGGTGGAAAGGGTGGAGAACAGGTAGGGATAGCTGGAAGGATCGTAGACAAGGCATCTAGGAACATGGACCACAGATGATGCCCCACAGAAAATGGCAACCGGAAGTATCACGAGGTTTAGTTTCACGTTAGTTTCTTCGCTGTCACTTTCCTCGAGTTGTTCATGGTTGCATCTTGACAACGAAGGGTTTTGGAATGGACCGTTTGCGGCCTTGGGTTTGCTTGCTGTTACCTGCAGTAAATTTGTTAAACATCGTCAAACCCAGCGATGCCGTAGATCTTGATCCTGAACCGGGAGACATTTTGTCAGTTTGGGGTTGGAGGTTACTGGATAAAACATTGAACAATATATCGAGCTAGCTAGACGCTCTGGGAAAGCTAAATCAAACTTGGAGGTGACCTGGAATCAAAGAAAATCGCTAGGTTTGCTAGAGGAGACTTTAGGGCTGCCCTTTCTGAGCGACTAGGGAGCTTCAACAATTTCTCCGCTTTAGGAGACAAGTATCCAGTCGGCAGTATTCAAGCAAGTGGAAGACTAGCAAATCCACCAAGTAATTACAGAGAAATCCCTCCCGCTTAATCATTTCTTCTCTGGAGGTCTTGAGGATATCGTTTACAGTTGTGGGTTGAGAAAATTGGTGAGGAATAGCCCAGGTTGCAGTTTAGAGGTGAATTTAGGGCATGCAGAGGCGGATCAACCGTCAGCCACTAGAAAATATCAATTGGGTTGGGACCTGAAAAACCCTAGGACACATTCTTGGAAGGTAGATTTAGGGTCTAGACGGGGTTCGTCCCTCAGGAAGGAGATCTTAGATTATGAAGGAGGAGCAGGCTTTTCCGAGAAGGTAGGAGGTTTGGGGGTATCAACAGGTACAATGGGATTTTTTGGAAGCCAGATATTAGTAGTAAGGGAAGGAAGAGGGAACCCTATCACCAACTCAAGGAAGAATTCAGGTTCACAGCAGGAGGGATTAGAAAATGGTATAGTAGCTGCTCAGAACAGGGAGGAAGGGACAACCAAGAGGTAAACGCGGGAAAAGATGAAACAGAAAAAAATAATAAAGAGGAAAGAAAACTCAACAAACCTAGTATTAGGTATGGACATCTAGATAGATGAAGCCATCGAAGTGGCTTAGCTCACCCTGGTGGGTAGAGCAAGGGGGAAGAAACATTCAACCCAATTTATTAAAAATTGGGCCATGCAACAATGGTAGTTGGCTCCTGATGAGGGTTTTCAGGTAACATCCTTGGAAAAAGGATGGTTTATGGTCAAATTCGAAAAGAAAGAGGTGGTGGATTGGGTCCTTGTGAAGAACTAGTCTTTCAACAGCCACCCAGTAATGTTCAAATGGTGGACTCCTTTGTTCAATGCACAAAGCAAGAAGGTGGAGGACATTCCTGTTTGGGTATGCGTGTATGGGTTACCACCCTTCTTGTGGGTGGAATCGGTCTTCAAATCCATTGGGAATCATATCGGCACATATTTGGAAACAGATATATCGTTCATTCAGTCGAAGGACAAGGTGATGGCTCAGATTCTAGTGAGACTAAACGCAAGGGTAGGACTAGCAGAAGATATCAAGATTCAATATAAAGAGTTCATCTATGTTCAGCCTCTAGATTATGAACATCTGCCATTTGGATGCCTTAGATGTCATGTTAATGGACACTTGTCAAGAGACTGTCCTCTGGGATTTCGACGTAGGCAGAAGCAAAGGAAGGCCGAGGGGGAATCGTTGGAGGTGGAGAAGTTAAGGAATCCACTTTCAAAGAAGGATCAAGGGTCAGATCCCATGGAAATGGACAGGCCACAGGACGAGAAAGCAGAGGATGTAGTTTAGCAAGAGACCCCCATTCCAGATTCCCTCCCTGCACAGCCTCAAGAGCTAGAGAAACAAGTCCAGGATACCTTAGAAGCACCTGCAGCTCCCAGCACTGAAGACATAAAGGGTATGTGACTGGAATTAAGCATTCCATCCATTTCTCCATCTTTATATATAAAAGATGTTAGTTTAAATTATTGTGCTCATGTTAGTAATAGTCCTATATCTGGTTCTGATTATACACATCTGCATAGCATCATAACATCTATTCCCAACCTAGATTTGAACTGTGAGGGGGTTCTGGGTTAGGAGGAGGGAGTGAGGAGAGGTCCTCTCCTGAGTTCAAACTATTATCACCTCCATTCTCATGACAAAAACCCGCCTCCTTTGGAGACTGTAGGGGGTTTGGGTATGGACATGTCCTTGAGTAATAAGCGGAAATCGAGAGGTAGGAAATCTGATCTGTCAAAATATCATGTGAGAGCTAAGATAGATATTGTCGATGGGAAACAAATGTCAATTTCTGGGGTTCATAGAGCAGTGAAGCCCTGTGTGGAGGTTGAAAAATGATATTTCTCTCCTGGAACTGTAGGGGTTTAGCCAATTAACCTAAAAAATTGACTCTCAAAGAAATTTTCCATCAGTAAAATCTGGATGTGCTACTGTTGTAATAAACTTTAGGAAAGGTTGAAGAAGTCTTGAAGGCTTTATTATCCCTTCTCCCAGGGTGGAATTTTCAGGCAATGGATTCCATAGGACACTTGGGTGGCATAGCCATGGGCATCAGGGAAGGAAAATTAAAATTGAGGAATCTTTGGGGGATGGAGCATGCAATGGGGATGGAAGTCCTATCCTCAGAGATAGGCATCCCCCTATTGATAGTCAATATATATGGTCCATGTCAAGGGAGAACTGCATTCTAGAAATGTCTACTTTCCAAATCGATGATGAGGAATCCAAACGTGGTGGTAGGTGGAGACCTAAATTTCTCTATTGGAACCATTGAAACTTGTAGCCCATCATCTAGAGAAGACTTGTTATCAGATTTTTCCTTAATTTTCCTAACTCTCATAATTTGATGGATATTAACCAGTTGAAACTAAGGCCCACATGGAGGAATCGAAGAACAAGGGATTCCAAAATTTCAAAAAGATTGGATCGGTTCCTCCTTTGTGAAGATATAACATCAAGGATCCCTGCCTTTCATCAATGGGTAGGAGAGGGAGGAAACTCAGATCACCTTCCAGTTCTTGTTGAGCTATCCAAGCCTCCTAAAAAGCTAGCAGCCCCTTTTAAATTCAACTCCTCATGGCTGCAGGAGGACTCTTTTAATAAGCTTTTCAGAGAAACTTAGAGACCTCCAAGATCAAATGACACTGAAGAAAAAGGCTTCCTGTTCATGGAAAACCTCAAAAGGCTAAAAAAAGCAACAGTGGAGTGGTCGAAGGGTAGGAAACAAAAACAAGATGAAGATTTAAATAAAATTGGACTAGAACTCTAAGACTTGGAAAGTCCTAAATCAGATGGCTATAAAACCCAGGAGAAAAAGGATAGAATATTGTTGTTGGAAGGACAATGAAGTAAAATACTTCTACCAAGAGAGGAGGAATGGAGGTTGAAAAGTAGAGCTATCTGGCTGAAGGCAGGAGATGAAAACACAAAATTTTTCCATAATTATGCTAGAGGAAGGAAGAACTCAAACACAATCTGGAAACTAAATGATGAAGAAGGCAAAGAAGAAAACTCTTTTGAAACTCTATCTCATATGGAGAGAAGCCATTTCCAAAAGCTTTTCACAGGACAAGGGGAAGTCACACTGGCAAAGGTTATCAGGACAACCCAATTCTTTCCCCTCTATGTGGATGAGGAAGAAGCGATGGATCTGATGGGAGAAGTCACGAAGGAGGAAGTTGAGAACATCATTAAATCAATGGAAAAGGACAAGATTCCACACCCAGATGGGTGGATAATTGAACTATTCCAACACTTCTTCGATTGAATTGGACAGGAATTGATGGAGGTGGTCAAAGAATCCAGGAGGAAAGGCACTATCTACCCCCCTTTTAACTCAACTTTCATAGCACTAATCCCAAAAAAAGAAGATCCGGGCCCTTTTGGAGACTTCAAGCTAATTTCACTATGTAATTGCATTTATAAAATCATTGTTAAAGTGATAGCGGTCCAGTTGAAACCCATTTTGTCGAGATGCATATCAAATGAACAGTTTGGGTTCTTGGATGGCAGACAGATCCATGAGGCTATTAGGGTTGCTCAGGAAACAATTCATAGTGTCAAACAAAAGAAGAGGAAAGGGGAAGTTGTTAAAATAGATTTATCCAAAGCTTATGATAAAATAAGTTGGATCTATATCCATATGTTACTAACTCATCTAGGATTGAAGGTCGAATTTATCAACTGGATCATGGGATGTATTACAATTGTTAGTTTCACGGTATTGATAAATGTAGCTGCTTCTTCTTTTCTCAAATGGCACAGAGGTCTGAGACAGGGATGCCCTCTTTTGCCTATGCTCTTTCTTCTATTTGCTGAAGGTCTGAGCGAATTAGTGCAGAAGGCAAAAATGGATGGAACTATAAGAGGTTTGGAAGTGGCAATAAATCTATTTATATCTCATCTATTATTTGTAGCTAACACATTAGTCTTCAGTAATGAGAATATAAATGAAATAAAGGAACTCAAGAGGATCTTAGATCTTTTTATGAAGGCCACAAGAATGCAAGTGAACCAAATGAAATCTCAGTTGATCCTGAAAGGCTTTAACAGGTAGGAGATAGTCCAAATTTCAACTATTTTACCCTTTGTAGTTCATAAACTTGATGATCCATTTAAATATCTACATTTCTGGTTGAAACTGAATGCCTATTGGAAACAGGACTGTAACTGGCTAATAGAAAAAATAGAAGCCAGAATTACACATTGGAGTTTCAAGTGGCTTTCAAGGGCTGGAAGGTTGACCCTTATCAAATCTATCCTTCTAGAAATCTTGGTTTACTGGGCAACTTTCACATGGGTTTCGAAAGGCATTCTGGAGAAAATAAGAAGGATATGCAGTAGATTTCTCTAGTGAGGATCTAAGGAGGAATCGATCCTACCTTCGATAGCGTGGGAGAAGGTGGCAAGGCCAAAGGAATGGGGAGGATGGGGAATAAAATACCTCACAACTTTTGGGCCTTCATTAGTAGCAAAATCTGGATGAAGGATAATTAAGATGGAAAACCTGTGGACAATGGTGGTGAAAAGGAAATATATTAACCCTGTCCCATCAGAAGATTGGATAAGAAACCCAATTAAGAAAAAAGGTAATGTATCTGCTATTTGGAAGCCTTCCATAGATGCTTTCAAGATCATTCAGCAAGATTTGTCTTGGCAGGTTGGGAATGGGGAGAACCTTCGGATAGGGAAAGATCCCTAGGTAGGTTGCAATGAAAATTTTGCACTATCCCCAGACCTTATTAGGCAGCTCGATTCTAAAGGTGTTTATTTCCTCAACTAGATCAAGAAGCAAGGTCACTCCACAATTTGGGGACAAGCGTGGCTATCAGGGGAGGAATTGGATCTAATGCCTCAAATGTGGGATGAATTGAAGGTTTTTACCCAAGGGCTCTCTAGGTCAAATCTGAGACTGAGAGACAAACTGGATCAGCTGGTGTGGGCTCATGGAGAATCCATATCCTATTATCCAAAATTTGGATATAAATTCCTTATGTCAAAGAAAGGATGGGGGAACCTGAAATGGTGGGGCAAACACTCGAGGAAGCTAAAAATCCCTGCAAAAGCTAGACTTTTCTTTTCATGCATCCTCAAGCGGAAGGTTCCAACATGGGACATTCTATAAGCCAGATACAAGTTACGACTGGGGAGATGCTCACCATTCAAAAATGACTCCGAAACAAGAAGGCACCTTTTCAAAGATTGCTCGGTTGTTAAAAGGGTTTCGATGGAATTTGGGAAGCTTATCTAAAAGGATGTAGTCTGGGAAGGGGAATCTTTCCCAGATGTTTGGAAAAAATGGTGGCAACACTATCCAAAAGGGAACTTGTGGAACTTACCCCTCATCATAGCATGGGGCATCTGGATATCTAGGAATATGAGCATTTTTTTGGATATGCACAACCCTCTTGAGGCTAATTCAATGTACTTCATATACACCAATATCCCTGAGCCTGATACAGAGAACGTGCCCAGACAAGCTATGGAGGAACAAATCAAGGAAGGCATACCGTGGGCATATTTCAATCGGGCCTCCCAAAACAACAGAGCAAGAGCCGGGCTAGTAATATACATAAACCAAAACAGGTGTCTTAAAGCCTTAGTGGGCCTAGGAATGGGTACAAATAATTTTGCGGAGCTCTATGCCCTTAAACTGCTTCTATGTTGGCTTATTTACAGGAACATTTTCACAGTTCAGATCTTCGGGGAGTCACTGAATGTTATAAAATTGTTCAATGGACAAAGAAGATGTCAAAACTATATCTTATTACCTTTATTAGAAGAGGCAAAATAGTTAAAGTACTCCTTTAATATTTTTTCTCTTTGCCACATCTACATGGATCGCAATGATGCAGCAGACAAGCTTTCTAAAGAGCGTCTGCAACAAGATATGGGTAGTTGGAGAATAGCGAACAAGGACCAGGGAGAGATCTGTGTGTCGGATCAGCCACCATATACATAGCCAGTCTTTAGTATGGACTCTTCAGGCCTATAGCATAGCTTTACAACTGACTTTATGATGATTATCTCACATGACACTGTTTTTATGATCTTTTTAAAATTTTCTGACTTCTGATGGTTCTGTTTTCCTTCCTGTTTGGGTTGTTTTCCTCTATGAGGAGACCTGGGAAGTGGAAGCAATGTTTTTTCCCTTTCATGGAGACTTTTAGACACTGTTTTAAACTGAAATATACTGTTTATTTTGTGCTGGGGACAGGGGTTGTTTTCCTCGATATGAGGAGGTCCATGCTTCAAATCAGTGGATTATCTTTTCCTTCATGATTTTTGGACAGGACTATTAGTCGCATCCTGTGGAGCTCTATGATTTTCAAATCATACAACAAAATGAATGCTTAGGCATATACTATGTAACTTTTTTTTTGGAATAAAAAGTTCAATTTTTCTTTGAATCTATATATAATAATTATTTTGAATAAATCTTTCTATTCCTTTTTGCAATAATTAATAGTAATATGATTAAATAATTATGTTTAATAAAAATATTTAATTAATAAATTTTATTATTTAATCTAAATGGAAATGTTTTTTGTGATTATTCAGGGATTTGTTTTCTGATTCATCACATAAAACCAGCTTCAACCACTTAATGTAGTTCATTTTCAAGACTATTATATAAACAACAATATGCTGGCAATCTAAAAAAACTAGATGATGAATCCCTAAATTTATTATTATTTGTATTTTTTTATTTTTCTAATTAAAACTAAACTGCCCTACATACCATATTTATTAAATTTAAAGTTAATATATTTTAAAATTAAAATTAAAATCTCTCAAATTTAAAAACAAATTGAAATTACTTACCATAACAAATGAAATTTTTATTAACTTTAAAAAAAAATTAAAGTTGCATCACACAACTCCTAAATTAATTAGGTTAATTATATCTTTGTGATTGTTTTGTTGAATCATGAATTGATGGCCTTTGGAAAGGTGGGTCTGAGCTGATTATGGTGAATAATATCCCTCTTTCACATTATTATTATGACTTCTACTTTGGATTTAAAGATACAATTATACACTTCATAATCATAATAGCGTGTCATCGTTGCATTCTCAAGCATTTTATTATCACTTGAAGTCTTTGAGCATTGAATTAGCTTATAAGCTTACTCGTTGAACATGCCATGTTGTGCTCAAATTATTTGATGGCTAAATTTTAAATTTAAAATAAAAGGAAGGTGAAATATGTTAATTGTGAAGCCAAATTCATGAATCACATGCAAGATTCTAGATCCTTCTACATTGTCATTAGTTTCTAGATCTCTAGGATTCTGGATCCTTCTACACCGCCATTAGCTTCTAGATCTCCAGGATTCTAGATCCTTCTACACTGCCATTAGTTTCTAGATCTCCAGGGTTTTAGATCCTTCTACACTCCCATTAGTTTCTAGATATCTATCTGAATCACATACATGATTGTAGATCCTTCTTCTACCTCTAAAAATTTGTAATTTCTCTGGCCAAGGATTGCAAGCCAAGGTCCAAGCCTGTTATGTAATGCTAAGTGATTTATGTTCTCCAGTTATATATTCTGTGGTTTCTGATCGAGTAATCTTGTTGTTTCTCCATTTGTATGTCTATCCAAAATTATTCTAGATGTCCAGGGTTCTAGATCCTTCCATACTGTCATTAGTTTCTAGATATCTATCTGAATCACATACATGATTCTAGATCCTTCTTCTGCCTCTAAAAATTTGTAACTTCTCCAGCCAAGGATTGCAAGCCAAGGCCCAAGCTTGTTATGTATTGCTAAGTGATTTATGTTCTCCAGTTATTGTTTTATCTATTCTGTGGTTTCTGATCAAGTAATCTTGTTGTTTCTCCATTTGTATGTCTCTCTGAAATTATTCTTTGCTATTGTCATCTAAGTCTCTGAGTATAAATCTGTTGTGTGTTATGAATGCTCTGATCTAACAACTAGTATGAGAGCTAGGGTCAAATATCCACTGTGCAAGCCACTTAGTGCCATTGCCTTACTCTGGCAGCATTCATTAAAATGTTGGCTATTACCTCTCGAGTTGTTGAGGGATCTGTCCAGGAAATAGTTGAGGAACGCTGGAACTAAAAGACAATTGCTACAATAAAAACAAGGTCGTGGATCTATGTTGAAACATGTTGCTGGAGTTTAAAACGTGGGGATCTATGGAGATTGGAGTTGAAACATGGTGCTTGAAAGTTTTTTTTTTTACATCAAGCTTGCACGTATATGTCAATTTTTTCTCAGACCAACATATGTATGTGTGAAATGTGAAAAGATTAAAACATTATATATGTTTTTTATATTTATTATCAAACATACATAATTATATGTTGGAATTTTGAAAAGTATATTTTAAAAGGAGCAGGAATTTTGAAAAGGGTATTTTAAAAGGAGGAAGGTCATTATTACTAAATTTTAAAGAGTAATAATTATTATATTTTTTAAGGTGGACTTTTTGTGTTTTGCGGTGTGAATTTGATTGAAAATGGAGACAGCAGTTACATATATGGAGAAGTTTAGCGGGGCTAATTTTTCCCTATGGAAATCACGGATGGAGGATACACTGATTTTAAAGGATCAGTATTTTCTGATTGAGGGAACAAGAAAGAAACCCTCATCGATGACAAATGAAGAGTGGAATAAGCTAAATAAAAAGGTGATTGCAACAATCTGCCAATATTTAGCAAAGACTGTTTATTTCAATGTGTTCGGAGAAAAGACGATAGAAGGATTATGGAAGAAGCTCCATGATCTATATGAGAAGAACACTGCATCAAGCAAAGTGTTCTTGATGAAGAAGCTTTATAATCTCAAAGTGAAGGAGGGTGCTTCAGTTGCTGAGCACTTGAATGCATTTAATATTATTACTAATCAACTTACCTCCGTTAAAATCATTTTAGATGATGAAATTAGAGCCATTTTGCTAATGTGTTCTATGCCTGACAATTGGGAAAATTTAATTGTAGCTATGAGCACTTCAGCAATTACAGAGACCCTGAAGTTTGAAGATGTTAGCAACAGTTTAATGAATAACGAGTTGCAGCACAAGTCAATTGCAGAAAACCATGGAGGAGAGGCTCTAGCTCTAGTTGATCATTGTAGGAGAATGGATCAAGGCCTTCAAGGGCGATGAAGATCGAGAGGCTGATCAAAATCAAGGAGAGGTAGGATCAACTGATTTCATTGTGGCAAACCTAGGCACATGAAGAAAGAATGTTGATTCTGGAAGAAAGTACAAAAGGATAAGAGACTGTCCAGTACAAATCATAAGTCATCCAGGACAAATGAAGGTGAGACTACTGTTGTAGCCACAAATGGTGAAGTGTTGTTTACCATTTCAGTAGAGGATGCATGTATATATACATCTAGCAGTATCTTTGATTGGATCCTAGACTCTGGGGAATCTCACCATGTAACCTCATGCAAAGATAGTTTTGTTTCATATAATCCTAGTGATTATGGTAGAGTGCATTTGGGGAATAATCATTTTTGCAGTATTGTTGGAGTGGGAGATGTCTAGATAAAGATGAAAGATGGACAAGATATATTTTTGAAACAGGTCAGGCATGCACCAGAAATGCACATGAGTTTAATCTCTATAGGGCAATTGGATGATGAAGGCTATTCCACAAGCTTTGGAAAAGGAGAATGGAAAATTAGCAAAGGAGCATTGGTCGTGGCCAAAGGACCCAAGACAGGAACATAATACACATTGAAGACACTGACAAGAAAATCAGATTTGGTTGCTTTCACAAAAGAAGGAAATTCAGCTAATCTGTGGTATAAACGTTTGGGTCACATGAGCGAGAAGGGCTTAAAAATCCTTGTTGGTAAAAATTTATTGCCAAGTTTGAAATCCTACAATCTTGATCCTTGTGAGCATTGTACATATGGTAGACAAAGGAGGGTTTCATTCCTTAGAGGTGGCCATGATAGAAAGAAAAATGTGTTATAATTGGTACACTCAGATGTGTTTGGGCCTGTTAACATCAAATCGTTAGGAGGAGCATCATATTTTGTAACATTTATAGATGATGCAAATAGTAAGGTTTGGGCATATCCTATGGAAAGTGAAAGTGAAGTGTTTGGAATATTTCAAAAATTCCATGTTGCTATTGAAAGAGAGACTAACAAATTGCTAAAGTGTTTAAGAACAAGTAATGGTGGAGAATATTGCTCAAATGCATTTAAGGAATATTGTAACAGGTTTGGCATAAAGCATGATAATACTATTCCTAGTATTCATTAATAGAATGGTGTCGTAGAAAGGATGAATCACACCGTAATGGAAAAGGTGTGAAGTACGTTGTCAAATTTTGGTTTGGAGAATAAGTTTTGGGCTGAAGCAGTCAGGACCACTTGCTACCTCATAAATAGATCACCAACTACAACCTTGGGTGGTGGTATCCCTGAAGAGGTATGGACTAGTAGAAGTTGAATTATTCTCACTTGAAAATATTTGTATGTGAAGCATTTGTACATATTCCCAAAGAAAATAGAACTAAGTTGGGTGATAAATCTATGAAATGCATATTTTTGGATATGCGGATGAAGATTTTGGTTATCGTCTATGGGATCCAATCAAACATAAAATTATTAGAAGCAGGGATGTATATTTAATGAGTAAGAAATGTTCAAGAGGATTGTAGGTGAGTTGGGAGTCAAGAAGGTTATTGACAGGTTTGAAGAGAAATAGGAAAACATACCACCAATACAAGAAAATGAACATCAAATCCAGGAGCATGAAGAACAATAAGTGGAAAATGATGAACAAAAAGAAGAAGGAATCTTGCAGAAACCTTTACAGGAGATTCAACCTGATAATGCACCACCATAGTTGGTTTGCAGATCTTGTAGGCCTCATAAACCTTCACAAAGGTATCCTCCTTCAAACTATATTTTGTTGACTGATGAAGGTGAGCCTAATTGTTTTCAAAAAGCCTATATAGTTGGGCACAATGAAGAATGGAAGAAAGCAATGGAAGAAGAAATGAACTCTATGCTGGAAAATAAAACTTGGGAGTTGGTAAACCTCCCAAAAGGTAGAAAGGCTCTACAAAACAAATGGGTTTACAGGATTAAGCATGAAGGTGATGAAAAGAATGAGAGGTATAAAGCAAGGCTGGTGGTGAAAGGTTTTTCCCAAAAAGAAGGTATTGACTTCAATAAAATTTTCTCACCTGTTGTTAAAATGTCGTCCATTAGAGTCATTCTTGGTCTACTTGCTACTTTAGACTTAGAATGTGAACAGTTAGATGTAAAAATTGCTTTCCTTCATGGCGAATTAGAGGAAGAAATTTACATAGAGTAACTAGAAGGCTTCATAGAAAAGGGAAAAGAAGACCTTGTTTGCAGGTTGAAGAAGAGTCGTTATGGGTTGAAACGGACACCTCAACAATGGTACAATAAATTTGATTCATTCATGTTGGAACATGGTTTTCAGAGCTTGGAAGCTGACCATTGTGTCTATATCAAGATGTATGATCAAGGAAAGTATATCATATTATTGTTATATGTGGATGACATGTTGATTGTTGGGCATTATAAGAATAAGATCAATAGGTTGAAGAAAGATTTGGGTAGCAAATTTGCAATGAAGAATTTGGGACTAGCACAACAGATATTGGGCATGCGGATTATGCGTGACAGGAAAAAAAAAAGGTTGTGGCTGTCACAAGAAAAATATATCAAGAAGGTGCTTGACAGATTTAATATGAAGGATGCCAAGCCAATAGGTACACCCCTTGCAGCGCACTTCGAGCCGAGTACTGAATTATGTCCTAGTGATGACAAGGAGAAAGAAGAAATGAACAAGATTCCTTATGCTTTAGCAGTTGGCAGCTTGATGTATGCCATGGTATGCACACAACCAGACATTGCATATTCAGTGGGAGTAGTGAGCAAGTTCCTAACCAATCCAGGCAAACAACATGGGTAAGAAGTAAGATGGATTTTGAGGTATCTAAAGAGTACTAGTCATTATTGTTTATGTTTTGGTCATAATAAGATTGTGCTTGAAGGATTTACAGATGTAGATATGGCTGGAGATATGGAAACTAGAAATTCCACTACAGGTTATTTTTATACATTTGCAAGTGCAACAATATCTTGGGTGTCAAGGATACAAAGAATAGTAGCCCTCTCTACAACAGAAGCAGAGTACATAGCTGCAACAGAAGCTTATAAAGAGATGTTTTGGATGCAACAATTCCTAGGAGAGATAGGAATAAAGAAAGACAAGTATGTGTTATATTGTGATAGTCAGAGTTCCATTCACTTGGCAAACAACCTAGCATTTCATTCCAAAACCAAGCACATTGACTTAAGATACCATTGGATCTGAAATATGTTGGAGGAAGAACAATTATCCTTGGAAAATATCCATATAGATAGGAACCCTACTGATATGCTCACTAATATTCTATCATGAAATAAACATGAGTTGTGTAGAGGCATGGTAGGACTCGGTGTGACTTGATGACTCTTATTTGGCTTCAGGTGGGAGAATTTAAGTGTGAAGCCAAATTCATGAATCATATGCAGGATTCTAAATCCTTCTACACTGCCATTAGTTTCTAGATCTCTAGGAGTCTAGATCCTCCTACACTGACATTAGTTTCTAGATCTCCAGTATTCTAGATCCTTCTACACCACCATTAGTTTCTTGACTCCAAGATTCTAGATCCTTGTATGCTGCCATTAGTTTCTAGATCTTCATCTGAATCACATACAAGATTCTATATCCTTCTTCTGCCTCTATAAATTTGTAATTTCTCTGGCTAGGGATTGCAAGCCAAGGACCAAGCCTGTTATGTAATACTAAGTGATTTCTATTCTTCAGTGATTGTTTTATCTATTTCGCTATTTCTGATCGAGTAATCTTGTTGTTCCTCCATTTCTCTGTCTCAATGAAATTATTCTTTGCTATTGTTGTCTAAGTCTCTGAGTATAAATCTGTTGTGTGTTATGAATGCTCTGATCTAACAAAATATTTAGCGTTGGTTAACATAATGTGTTGTCTGAAATGCCTAGGTGGCAACGACAAAGGACACATGTGAATGTGAATATATATATATATATATATAATATATATATATATTATAATCAACTAGCATAATGCCTTCGTATGGTAAATGTTACAACACCATTCTAAGTGTGAAAATGCTGTTATAAGTGGACTTCATATCAGTTTTCCACATTTCGTCAAGGTTTGCTTTATACCCATTTTTAGAGAGGTAGAGATAACAAAGGAAAATGCCCTTTCATGGGTTGTCGAGGTGTTTGTAGAAGACTTGAGGAGGGTTTCAAGGACTTCAAGATGCGAGTTTTTGAGTAATAGTTGTATTATTGCACCTCCATTATAGAGAGGTCTATGATTCAAGTTTTCTTGCTATTTAGTTTGTTTTTATGTGTGAATGATTAGTTCGAAGAAAACTTGTAAAATTTGTAAGACAATGATTTATGGTTGGAAATGTTCGTGGTAACTTAAAAGATGGTTATCTTAAGTTTTAAGTTTAAGTTTACCAATTTAAGTTTTTTCATCTTTTTTTTGAAAGGCTATTTATTAACATTGAAAAAATAAGTTTAAATTCAGATAGTCATGGCTGCCCACCATTCACTATCTTTCTCGTAAACTTTTCTCTCATTGTTCTTCTCCCTACCAATTTCTTTGCCTCTTTCTCTTTTTTCCCTTTTTTTCACTTGACTTCCTTTCCTTCTTCCTTTTTCCTTTATTGCTCTTTTCACCTTGTTTTTTCCTCTTTTTTCTTTATTAACTTTAAATAATCATTTATTTAATAGATTATTGAATTGTCATTTCTTACTCTATTGTAATCACATTTGGTTCCTAATAACATT
>APFE030192300.1:300724-343354 GCA_000404065.3 Pinus taeda
CATTACACACCCGCTACAGGGGAAGGATAGCCCAAGATTTGAACCCAAGACTTCTGGTTCGATGAGACTTTATTTCCACGGCCACTGCCACTTGAACTACCCCATGTGGACTAAATTCTTTAATCAAAATTTTTATTAATAAAACGCTTTATATTAATTCAAAGCTTTATATTAATTCAAAATAAACTTGAATCCTAGACCCGTTCCCTTTGCAATAACTTTATTTTCCATTTAGACTGCTCTGTTCATACTTTCGAAAAATAACAACTATTTAGCAACTTTTTAACGACTATTACCCTGTATTTATTCTGACTATTTGACCGAATACATTTAAGAATAATTGGTAAAAACAATATAACTTTTATAGAAAAAGAATCAAATACATCCAGCAAATAAAAAACAATCTATTTTATAAACTATCTTTCTTTCCTTTTATATATATTTTTAACTATAAATTAGCAATACCAAAACATATTAACTCATTGCCATGGCGAGCCTGTCTCGTATTAGTTTGGAGCCATCTCCTAGAACTGAGTGCTGAAGGAATAATTATGAGAGGGATGATAGCTATGCGCTCCAACTCTGCTGATATAGCTCAGAACGAACCACAAACGACAACCTCTTACAATGAAAATCGGGGAAATTTCCATGCCGCAATTAGGGGAAAAGATTTCCAAATTCCTCGCGGAAATTTGCGGCCTAAATGCAGCAATAAGGATCCTTGTACTATTTGCCTGAGTGCCCCCGTGAAATCGGAGAAAAATTCTTTCTCCGACCCCACTTGGACTTGATGTGCCTTGGAGGAAGGCCCCAGGATTGATTTAATGACCTTGGCGTTATATTGATAGGCGCGACGGAATTAAATGCATGGGCCCAGAGCGCTTGTTTCATAAATAGAATTAACTCTTCAGAATGATCTAATTTGTCATTTTGATGGGGACAATAAAACTTGTATCTAGTTTCCTTGAATATAGAGCATAAGGAGCCATAGCATGGATATTTTATATATCCTTCATTAAATACATAACCATGCTACGGCGATGCAAGAATTAAAACTCAAAAACTATGCTATTTTTCATTACATATATGTCAAATCAGTGCTTCATTATATGACCTATGGGAGGTCACAGGTAGATTCTATTCAAATTTTTTTGGGGTCAAGTCAGTATATAGATAAAAGGGATGTGATCCCCTTGGGATCAATCTGCCCCCCTGAATTATTGTGGACGTAGTGACTACCCAATAACCAAAGGTAACTACAGAATATATATATATATAATATATTAAATACATAACCTATTTATGTTGGATAAATTTAAAAAAAATAATAATAAAACAAAATAAAATTCACGTAAAGGTTGTTTTTAAAAAATCAAAAGAGATAAACACCAGGGTAACAGTTAAACTGAAGGGGTTGTTTTCATTTCAGCATCAATAGTATGTATCTTTTTGTTAACAGTTTTTTATTTAATTATTAATTAAATTGTAAATTTTGATTTTAATAGTAAATTTTAGAACTTTGATGATTTCACTCTTATCTATTATATTCTAGGAATATTCAAAACACATCGATAATGATAATCCCACTATGTGCATTTAGCACCAGAAATGGAATAAACACAGCATTTACCTCGTAATAATTCGTTGCCATATCACTTATCATGAAAATTCCTCTAAGAACTCTTCATGCTCTTCATTATCACATGGTTGTTGAAGACGAGGAAGCAATAATCTTAAAATTTCAGCAATAATTTCCATGTTTGAGTTAAAATAAGCTTTGTTCCAGAGATAGCGAGACATTGTATTTGTTTTAATGTAAAACGTTCCACTATCGATGCAATTCCATACACTTTGCATCTCTTACCCCCAACTTGTAGTTTAAATCGATGCAACTCCATACACTGCATCCAGTAATCCATATCATCCTTGGTTTTAATATAAAACGTTCCACTATCGATGCAACTCCATACACTGCATCCTTCCACTATCGATGCAACTCCGTACACTTTGCATCTTTTAAAACTTATATCGAATAAAAATGCTAAAAAAGGAATTTAATACAGACGATTCCCGGGAAAAGCATGAACACTCTTAATACAGACGATTCATTAATGTTCCTCTCTTTTATATAAGAATGGAATAAATTCTACAAACGCTTCCAAATCCGGAAACCTTGAGATTTAACAAAAATGATTATCACGTAGAAAGTAAAGTGTATCATGATGATACACTTGAATGGCTGAAATTGTAGCACCCGCAAAGCTTGTTTTCCTGAAGCCAAGCGTTATAATAATTGTTAGGTAAAACGTGAAGTGTATCAGCTCTGCGCTTTTAATGGCTGAAATTGTAGCCCGCCAAGGTTGGCTCCTGGCTCTAACGAGAAGGCACTATCATCATTCCCTATATTGAAGTACCTGTCTAGATTTCCATTTCCCCATATTAGACGTTCTTAGATACTCTATATAAGTCCAGGTTTTTTAAGTAGAGTGATAGAATATCCGAAAGCTTTCAAGGATTCAATCCCAATCCAATGGAGAATTACTGCATGGTTGCCTCCAAATACTATGAGGAAAACCCAGGAGAAGCTTATTCATGTGATACTTTTGGTCATCCTGAGTATCCTCCTTTTTATGCAGACGATGACCACTATTTTGACATTGATATCTCAATACCCTACTCCCCTGCCGACGCCATCCCATTCTCAAGTTTAAACCATGATGATAGCGAAGACAAATTTGACTTGGACTTGTCCATCTTTACCGCCCCTCCACCAAGCCCTGATCTTTGTTCTTCTCCTGCAGGTAACCTGTGTTACCAAAGCCAGCTGCTGCCTCTCCAACTTCTTACGCAACCACTGGATGATACTAATATCGATATCGCCTTTCCACAGTCTCGTGACGTTCCGGGAGTCAAGTTCAAGTACTCCATGTTGATAGAAATTGCTGCTAAACCTAGCATGGATTTACAGTCAGCGAAACCTAGCATGGACTTACAGTCTCCTCGTACTAAATTTGTCCATGGGTTGCAGAAGAAATCAAAGGATTCTGATCATGGAGAAGGACTGCGTTGTAAGGATTCTGGACACCACATATCTCCACAATGGTATGATATTGTCCACTTTGGGCCTAAGCCCTCATGGATTTGCTTTTGGACTTAACCCAAAAGGCCTCATACCAATGGAGATATTTGTCCATCCTTATATACCCATGATCCTCCCCACTTCTAGTCAATGTGGGACTATTGGTCGTATACCCAACAATCCCCCCCTCGAACAAAGGACCATTGAGCCTCCCCTCAAACGATTATCCATCCGTCCACTCTCTACCAACCAGGATTCTCCGCTCCAATGCGTTGGAAGCACACGCCTTACATGGAACACCACCGGCCTCGAGAGCTTGCTCTATCCCAGGTCACACGTTCCATGAAGAATCCGGAGCACACCGCCTGTTTAACCGAGCTCATCCACGGATCCCATCGTGATATTACCGGGGCCCACCACCTTCATTCGGCATTCTGAGGATTCATCCACTTGGCTAACTTCGGGGCATGGCTCTGATACCACTTGTAAGGACTCTGGACACACATATCTCCACAATGGTATGATATTGTCCACTTGGGCCTAAGCCCTCATGGATTTGCTTTTGGACTTACCCCAAAAGGCCTCATACCAATGGAGATATTTGTCCATCCTTATATACCCATGATCCTCCCCACTTCTAGTCAATGTGGGACTATTGGTCGTATACCCAACATGCGTAAGAACATGGATAGAAATAAGAAGGGAGATAAGGAGATGATTCACAAGTATGTGAACATGATCAAACCTCTTTATGATAAGATTTCGCAGAGAGGTTATAATGAGAAAATTAGGTGTGGTGATCTGGATAAGAAACCCCGAAGTGCAAATGGGCATAAAATTTTGCTGCTGGCCAGGTTCAGAGAGAAGTGTAAAACAAATCTCATTCTCGTGTTTCTTTGGTAAGTTGAAAATGGCTTACGAGCATTTGAATGAGGGGAAAGAACCACCTTCTGAGATGCAGCGGAAGCTTCCCGACTACAGTGGTGACAGCACATGGATGGAGGCACAGAGTGCCATCGAAGGAGCTATTGCCCACTGCAAGCGGTACAACGTGTTGGAATATTAATTCCTACTTCTCTACTGGTGACTTTCTATGTAAAGGCTTCGTTTTTATAGTAATTTTTCTAATTATAGTAGTTTTCCTAATTTAGTGTGTGATTGAGATATTCTCTCAATTTTATATGTCCAAGTTAGTTTGCCTATTTTAAAGATAATACTCCTAATTTGCCTATCTTAAAGATAATACTCTTGTATATATGTAATTACATATCTGATTAATTGAATACATAAAAAAAATTTAGAAAACGTCAGAGTTAACTGGTCGGATTAGGTCTTGCCATTTTTTCTCCTCCAGAGACATACTATAATAAAATAAAATAATAAATAAATAAATAAAATTCCTTTGTATAATTTTATCACAACTACAGTCATTGATGGTAATTAAGCAGTGTGATAGAAGCCATGCTCTGCTCTGCGTAGATAAGCATTAATCCTCCTAATGAGTAAAAGAAACTCACTATTGGATGAACTCATACTCATGAGGAACTGAAGACGAGGCTTTGTTTCTTTATTTCTGATCGACTATAAGCTGTAAAATATCATTTGGATTTCACATTTTCTTCCATTCAAAAGCAACATGCCAACACTGTCAAGCGCAATGGTTGGCAATGTAGTATCCTCCCCGTATTCTAAAAGAGGTTAAAAGAGGTTATGTTATGCAATTATGATGTAGTGGAACTAGTACGTCCTCGAAACTATGTTTTAGGTTGTAATAATGTTTTGTCATGGGGATTAATCAAATTGAGTATTGAAGTTGAAATTTATGTTTGTTTTTCATCCAATTTTCATATTATTACGTCTGGTCTGATATTTTTACTCACGCTCAAACCTATAAACTCTTTCATCAAACTACACGAAAGGACATTGCGAGACAATCTGCGAGAAAAAAATCTTGAAGATTGTAGTAAGATGAAATGTGTATTCACTTTGGAAATCATCATAAACAACCATAGAAGAAGACTAACAATTAAAGTGTCACTTTTACACAATGACATACCGTTTGCAAGAATATTTCACGAACTATTGCCAATTCCTTTAAAAAATAATTCTTGCACCGATGATTATAGATATCAGAAACGATTGATAACCCATGGATTGAGATGTAACTCAGCCAGATGATTGATAATATATGAATTGATGCAATTCAAATAATACACTCTAAATTCAATTCAAATTGTTCACATCTATGGAGAACTTTATTAGCAATGTTCTGTTGTTTTAGATATGTAAGTAATGTTATACGTAATGAAGGGTGGATAGGATTTTCCATTCATAAAATGCTTTAAGATATTATTAGTTTAGCCATATAAGTTAAATGTTGTAATATATGTTTATGCATTTCTTTTGTTTATAATGTTGTAATATATCTTTCATAATGATGATACACCATTTTGCTTATTGATAATCAATTATTTGGAGTGAAATGATATTTATAATGTAACTATTTTAATTTTTGTATAAAAATAATTTTTTTAAATTTTTAAAAAATTATAATACTTATATATATTTATGTACATTTATTATTTATTTTTATAATTTTATAATACAAAATAGTAATTAATATAATTTTACTATGCATATGAGAAAACAAAGGAGAAAACATTAAGAATATGAATTTAAATTAAATTTAGACTGAATATATTAGATAATACAGATTTTTTTGGAGGGTTTCGAAGGTGGAGGTGAGGATTTGTAGGATGGAGTCAACAAAATCGCTTCCTCTCACCATTGGTAGTTAAATAGATAAGGCTGGGCATGAGATTCACATTGTAGCAGGTAGTTTCTTTCTTTGATGGGATTCCTAAAATTTTGTTATACTTTTCCTAGTGTCAATAGGTGCCTTTAGGTCAGATTCATGTGATTAGTGTACAACTGGAGATTTTATCATGGTAGGCCTAGGAAGTCAAGTCATTTCCGACCTTGTTGGTCAATGGACCCAAAGGAATTGGTCAACTATGAACCGAAACTTTGTCTTTGTGGCTGTATTTGGAAAACCTCATCACCAATTTATGTAAGAAAGGTTCCATCTTTGCAATTAGGTTTTTACACGTCTCCACAGTTGACCACAATTACAAAGGGGTAGATATGGGCCTTTGGTTAAGGAGGGAGGATTCACAAAAGATTCAAACTCCAAGACTAGGTTGGGTATTACCTCTAGGAAGGCTTCGAGCCTTAGGTCCAATGGGTGGAGTTTGGGCTCTATAGATTAGGCTTGGGGCTCAAGGAACATATATACTCACAAGTCTTTGGTCCTTTTTCTGCAACCCTCAATCCTGGACGTAAGGGCACCACCTAAGACTTTGGTTTCTGTCACAGAAGGTTTTGACACCAACAAGGGGTTTTCCTATTCGGGGGTTATCCTGGTCTCACTTTTGGTGAAGGATATCAATACTCAATAGTTTCTTAGCAGCATAGAGTTAGGACTTAAAGACATCGAAGAGGAACAAGGTCCAGGTCCCAGGGGGGGTAAAACCATAGGTTCAAGGGAGCATTATAACTCTAACAAGAATGTAAGAAATAATATGGAACCATCTAAGGTGGGATTTCAAAATAAGCCTCATTATGTCACAAATGCCAAGTGAGAAAAACTCTCTTTGGTCTTTGGGGTGGATGTCAGAATGTAGAAGGTAGGTGAACTCGCTGAAAAATATCTGGTAAGGTGATTCCAGGAAAGGGGATTTGGTATACAAACTTTGAAAGAATGGCTAGCCAAACAAGTTTATCCAATGTCCAAATTATTGTTGAAGATCAAGTTTATGTCAACAAGGTGGATCCACCTAAACTTTGCAGAGGTAGTGGATGCAAACAACGTGTCTCAAAAGGTATGGCATGTTGAGTCCTCGCTAGTAATTTTTCGATTCTAGATGCCATTATTTAATAATAGGAGAGAGTGGTTGGATTTGGTCCCACTATGGATCTGTCTTCCTAATCTACCCTTACATTATTGGGATGAATGGTTATTCCAGGATATTGGATACTTGGTTGGCAAATACTTGGATCATGATACTTCCTACCTTTTGACATGATAGAAGACCATTTATAAGGTTTTTATTAAAGTGGGTTTGACTGTTGGGCTTCCAGAGGACATTGAGCCTCATGGAGGGGAGATTGACATTTAGACCCTAGATTATGAAGGAATACCATTCAGATGTCGAATATGCCACCATTATGGATATCTATTAAACAACTTTGAATCTCAACCCTAATGAGAGGTTGTTGGGGTTGCTTCTAAAGCGGGGGTCTCAAATCCTCAGAGAAAAACATCTCTCCCTCATAGGATGGATGTCGGCCTATTGCAAAAGAATAGAGAAATGGACTTGGCTAAAGCTCAACCCCTATGGACCAAACATTTCATGTATCTAGACAAGTGGCAGCCAGGGTCATCAGAGATCAATTTAGAACATACTACACCATTGTTCTCTCCCTTGGCTACTTCTATTGTTTCAAATTACATTGATATTTAGAATTATGAAATATTTGGTGCAATAAGTACTTTTTTGCTTTTTTTGACCATGTTAATGTGCACCACCCAACCCCCCTATTCCTAGATCCAATTTATTTACCCATTATCTCATAATGAATCTGTGTCCCTAGCAATATCCAAATCTATTTCCATCTCTAGTTTCTCGAGTGGGGAAGGTTCCTTGTATAATCACTTCTCTTGGTGAAAAGGAACCCTAATAGTTTTCCTAGATCAGGGTCTTAGTAAAATCTTGTTTACTAGTCTAGAAAGTAGGGGGAGTGGTCATAAATCTATCCTAACCAAAGCCAAGGAAAAAACCAGGGTTGATTTTGTTGTTAATATAAAATCTTCGATTCAAGGGTTTCTTAGCATATTGTATGCCCCAAAGGAGGCATCCTCATGAAATCATCGTGCTTCAATTATTGGGCTCTTGCAAGTCCCCATAAAATACTTCCCCTAAAAATGTTGGTGGAGACAAGTAATCTAAAGGTAATTTTACTTCAAGAAACCCTACATGAGGATGATATTATTGTTAAGATACTCAAAAATCTTTTAGTGGGATGACAATCTCTGGGTATAGATGCCTTAAGATGTTCTTAGGATCCAACAGTGTGCTAGAACTATCCTTTCGTTAGAGTCCACAATTCATGGTGTGAATGTGCTCTATATGGAGACTAGTTTCTCCTTCACTCTTATCAATTTGCAGAGCCCTACCCATAATTGAAAGCAATTCAAGAATTCATTTCTTGCCAAGACCTTAACCCATTCTAACACTCTTATCTTCAGGGATTTAAAACTCTGAATCCTACAAAGAGAGGGAAATGGAAAATCTATTGTCATATTTCTTCACAATCAAGCTACCAAGAAAAGTTATTGGTCTGCAGTTAGGTTTTGTTAGGTATTCACATTTCAACATAGTTTCTAAGGGTTAGTTATGGAGGCAACTTGGGTTAAGGAGGGAGGATCAACAAAAGATTCAAACTCCAAGACTAGGTTGGGTACTATCTCTCAGAAGGCTTCAAGACTCGTGATTGAAGGGTGGAATTTGGGTTTTCTAGTTAGTCTTAGGGCCCAAGGAACACAAATCCTCACAAATCTTTGGACCTTTTTTCGCAACCCATGATTATCGACAGATGGGCACCGCCTAAGAATTTTGTTTCTGTGACAGAAGGTTTTGGAACCAATGAGTGGTTTTCTTGTTTAATGGATATCGCGGTCTCATTTATGTTGCATGATATTAATACTCAATATTTTTTTAGTATCATAGGGTTAGGAATTAAATACCTAGAGGAGGAACATTGTCTATGCATTACGAGGGAGTGCTTTGAGTCTAGCAAAAAGGCAACGTTTAAAAAGAAACCTCACTATGTCATCAATTCCAAGCGAAAAAAACTCTCTTTGGTCATGGGGGTGGATGTCAGAATGTAGAAGGCACATGAACTCGCTGAAAATTCCTTCGTAGGACAAGTCTAGTGAGGGAGAAATATTGGTATCGAAACCCTGAAAGAATCAGTGGCTAATGAATATGATCCAATGTCCAAATTACTATTGAAGGTCGAGTTTGTGGCAAGAGGGTGTACGCACCTAAAATTTGCAAAGGCAATGGATGAAAACAATGTGTCTCAAAAGGTATGGCATGTTGACTCCTCCCCAATATTTTTTCAATTATTGATGTCATTATCTGATGCTAGGAGAGAGCAGTTGGATCTAGTCCTTCTCTAGATCTATCTGCGTAGTCTACACTTAGAATGTTGGGATGAAAGGATCTTCCAAGATATCAAGAACTCAATGGGTACACACCTGGATCATGATACTTCCTACCCATTGACGAGATAGAATACCATGGCTAGGGTTTTGATTAAAGTGGATTTGGGGTCTGTCCATCTAGAGGACATTGAGCTTGGTGGAGGCTGGGAGAATGAAATTCAAACCCTAGATTATGTCAGAATACGATTCAGATGTCAAGGATGCCACCATTATGGACATTTATTCAAAAATTGTGAATCTCGTCCCTATCTAGAGGTTGTTTGGGCTACTCCTCAAGCAAGGGTCCCAAATAGTTAGAGAAAAACATCTCTTTATTAGAAACACTAAGAGGGCAGTGAATCAATATTTCATTCTCAATTCAAATTTACTTAATTTATGCATTTATTTCCAAATTTATCTTGAATCGTTATTTCATTAGTAGAACAATGTGTTATAGATCATAACTTATGAGTAGCATTAAGTATAGAAGCATATAAATCATAAGGATCCAAAACACATCAACGCATATAGACACCATATTTTAGGTGGAAACCCATTGTGGGATAAAACCACCACTGCTACCATTTTTTCTTCTTCTTATTATTTTAAATAAAGTATTCTTACATTCTATAGTAGCACAAACTCTTATCAATACGCAAGCTCCTATCTGTAGGAGGCTAGAATCTCGGCAAGTTCTCAAGATCCTATTAGAAGGGAGCTACTACTCCATAATCAAGTTCACGGGATCCTACTAGAAGGAAGCTCCTACTGCCCCACTAAAGGATACAACTCTCAACACCTTTGTGGACCATGTTTCATAATTTTCATATTGGATCCACTTATATCAACCAACCACCAAAACATGTACGCCACCAATTCACACTAACCGTAAGCTCAATTTGAATACCAATCACTTCTCTGAATTCAATCACTGAACAACCAAGGAAAATATAAATAATAGTTACTATCAATACAAAGGCACAACCATGTCAAATTATTTGCACATCATCCCTATCAAATGTCACACCAAAACTCTTTTCACTATCAAACAAATCCCATGCTCATGAAACCTTACTTCCTAAAATTATCAAGCGATACCAAGTCAAATCTTGTAAAGTATTATAAGCAAGTTCACTGAGTCCTACTACAAGAAAGCTCCTACTCCCCTGCTAAAGGATACAACTCTCAACACCTTTGTGGACCGTGTTTCATAATTTTGATATTGGATCCACTTATATCAATCAACCATCAAAACTTGTAGGCCACCAATTCACACTAACCATAAGCTCAATTTGAATACTAGTCACTTCTTTGAATTCAATCATTAAAAAACCAAGAAAAATCTAAATAATAGTTACTATTGATACAAAGACACAACCATGTCAAATTATTTGCACGTCAACCCTATGAAATGTCAACCCAAAACTCTTTTCGCTACAACTAAATGTGTAATAATGGCCCAAACAATTATAAACCATCATATCAACAAATATAATTATCTTATCCGATACAAAAATACCCCAACTGATGCAAGTAAATGTTTAACAATGGCCCAAACAATTATAAACCATCATATCAACAAATATAATTATCTTATCCGATAAAAAATACCCCAACTGATGCTTTAGTTGTGAGAAAAAAATATTTGTCCACGAGATGCTTCGGTCCCTCCTTCAAATATGCGTAGTTCAAAGTGTCTCTACATCAAATAAAAATACTTAGACTTGTGCAATTATAATGTGATTTGAGAAGCATACAATACTATGTATCTTCATTAAAGATAACTTTGATCCGCTACATTCACTGGTGGGTACCAAGCATCATATTAGTTTGTAAACCCTGCAAAATATACAAATCGATTGCTCCAACGATGACCACCTTCATCCCTTCATTGTGCTCTTGAAAAACTCAACACACCTTCAACACTTTCATATACCCATTGATTATACCACGCAGTGATCATTCCTTGAAAAATGTAAACTAGAAAAGCCAAGACAAGTGATGATTAAAAAAAATGTGCATTCCATGGCTGGTTATATTCATGCATTTATATTTTTGGAGAGCTAACCCAAGATAGAGAAACCATGGGCACAAATGGGTGGTATTTGACCATTTTTGTTGAGCGTCAACGTACTAAAGAATTATTTATTTCCGACGGTAAACTTCAACCATCCATGGCCAACTCCAAGTTTTTCTTTTGTATTTTATTAAGAACGACATCTTCATAAAAAAATATTATTTTATCAATATTGAAAATATTTCTCATTGACTTGTAATGACAGATTCATAACAAAGTTTCAAGAATATTTCATTATTTACTAGATGTAAAAATAATTTTACTTCAACTAATTCTACAGCTGCAACATAAAATATTATTCTATGAGGGAGATTAGGTCTAGTAATGAATATTTTACCATGATCACCACAAGTAAAATATTTCTCCTTCTAAAATATAAATATTATTCTATGAAGGAGATTAGGTCTAGTAATGAATATTTTACCATGACCACCAGAAGTAAAATATTTCTCTTTGACTTGTAATGACCAGTTCGAAACCAACTCCAATAATATTTTATTTTTCACCAATTGTAAAAATAATTTTACTTCAACCAACTCTACAAACGAAATATTCTTTTACCAAGCATATTTGGTCCAATAATGAAAATTTTACCATCAAGAGCACAAGTAAAATATTCTTTATGCCCAACCACATAATCACCATAATTAAAATATTGGACAACCTCACTAGTCATAATCTCATTAACCAATTACCAATTCTCATTAACTAATTGAGTAATAGTGACTAATTGTAATGCCACACTCAATAAAGACCTGCCTTGATATTGTTTCTATGAATGTTTTAGAGTTCATGTGAAATCATCTAAGTTGACATCAAGGACAACATATAACGATAATGCCAAAAATCCCCCCCTTTGGACTTGATCTCAACCTCTTGCAAAGAAGCACCAAGTCTTCTCTCCCCCTTTGACATCAAGCGAAAATGGAAAAACACACTTGACAAAAGTATTCTTGCTTCAATTCTTGACGTCATAGATCTAATTTGTGTATGTGAGACAATAAGTTATACTGCAGGATATACCCACCATGCTCCCCATGAGCATATACTAGACCTTGAAGTACATCCTTCCCATAAGTATGATTGACACAACCACTGACTATATGATTGCATATTAAAATCAATCACCCAAGGCTATATACACAAACAAATGTCCATGCATCCATCAACAAGTAGTAGTACAATTCATGATATCAGAAGACCATTCTCAATACTTCATTTCATCACCAATATTTGCATGGTAAACATCCTTCGATGATAACATCTAATACTACATTGATTACTATAAATCAAAGACTCATCAACAACACATTGGAAATCAAAGAATACCTCCATCATTACAAACCATTAAGTAGAATAAGACTCCTCAATAACATATCAACCAATCATCAACCATGACATAACGACTTCCAAGAGTAAGCAATGTATCGAAGAATGAATGTAAGAAGTTTGATCACAACAACAATAATCATGACCTCATCATAGATCATACCAATGTCAGATAGGTAGTGCCCATATTAAATCATCATTCCAACAATGAACCATTTGGAAGTGTTAGAGATGCTTGATCCAAGTGGATTTTTATGTCCACCCACCTATCCCACTTGGACCCCCAAAACTGTCTCGTTTAGTTTTTCAGTTTCCTTAATTGTAGCACAATTTACTATTTTTGGCCGTTTTTCGAGTCCTGAACTTCCGGAGCCATTTTAAGACCCTAAACGATGTTTTTTTGGAAACCTAGGAACAACATGGGTCCATGGACTGATGTTGCTCAACCCAAAGTTGTAGTCCTCTCATAGATATTTCTAATGAGGTATCGTATGCGTCAAACGGAGATCATATGCCAAAGTTACGACCCGGGGAAGTTATGTAACAATTTACCCAACATAGGGCCCATAGTTTGGTGTTTCATCTCCTAGGGTTAAGTTTTTGGATGTTTAAGGTTTCAAATTGTTTCTCAACAATAAATAGGCCTTCAAGCCTCATTATAACACAGTTCAAACGCATGAAGCCGCCACATCTCTTCTCAGAGATAAGCTACCATTGCCCTAGCTGGGTTATTTCCATTTCTAATTGTAAGCATATTTCAGTATTTTACATTAATGAAATGAAGTATTATTTATGCTGCATCTCTTTATTTATGGTTATATCTGTAATTTGTTGCATTCCTATTTAAATTCGGATCAATGCTCCTCCTGAACTTGTGCCAATCACCAATTCGTATCATAATAGACACATAGTTTATAAACACTTCATAGATAAATACATCACGTCAACAATCTAAAATAAATCAATGTCAAAACAATAATGTGAGTGATGAGCTATTGAAGCATATGAGAAGCTCCCCTTGAACATGTCATATCTTATCATGAACATCACAACTTAAGCAGATGCAACATTAGTGGCATAAATCATCATCAAAAGAATAATAAAACAACATATGAAATCATCATTAATGAAAGGCTCCCCCTGAGATCACGTACCATTGATTCTGTGAACTTGATTGCTCCACATGCACTTCTGTATTCCCTTGAGAAATAACTTTAGACATAATAGACTGCAATGGGGACTATTTTCCCTTATTTTGAATCTAAGGAGGAGGAACCTGACTCCTTATATCTTCTTGTATTTTTCTATAGAACATTTAGTTTTTCTATAATTCTGAATCCTTTTGTTATAAATTTTCCAGTGTCTTCTTCTATAATTTTGCATCTAGTTGATGTAAATACAATTACATGCCCTTTATCATATATTTTTTCTACACTTAGAATGTTTCTCTTTAGCCATTTAACCAATAGTACATTAGATTCTTCTGTTTTCTTAAAATCAAGATCAACATTACCTTTCCCTAGCACTTTTGCAAGTGAAATATTTCCAAGAATAACATTACCACTCTTGTTTTTGAGAGAGATATTTTTTTCTTATTTCCAAACATATGATGAGAAAATCTATTATCTATGTACTAGTGATCTTCTTCTTCAAATGCACATAGATAAAGGCCACACCTCACTCATTCCTCTTCCTTCTACTTAACATCAAGAGTTTTCGTGGATCCATCTCTTGTATGGTTTCTTGCTTTGGAGGGAATCTACTTGTTGTTTGCATCAATCGATTGTCTTCTTCTCACATTCTTTTTCTACGTGTCCAAACTTATTACATGTATACCACCTTACATGACCAGAGAAAGGGGTAAGAGAATCATAAAATATTTTCTTCATATTTTTCTTATTGCAATTGCTAGCTCTATGACTGAATACATTGCAAGCAAAAAAATACTCCTGAAAGAAACTTGAGTACCTAGGAGTTGATGATATTCTTGGGGAGAGACTATTTTCTTGAAGTATAAACAATTTGATTCTGCAATTGGCTACAATGTGTCCAAAGTTATGACACATAAAACATTCAATATAATTTAACAAAGGATAGAAATTATTGTTATTTCAATTATTGGGAGCAAATTATTTCCTTTGAAAATTCACTTTCCTTGGTTGTTGGATTGGTTGACTTCTTAATTATTTACAAGGGTTTTCAAAGTTTGCTTTGTTATCCTTAAAATCGCTTGCACAATCTTGTGAGCTAGATTCTCCCTTAACAATTTCATGAAAAGCAAGGCTTGATTTCATGGAGGGAGATATTTAACTATTAAGAAGATTGTCCAATATCTTGGTACTATCATGAAATTTCAAATGTTTGTCTTTTTCTGCTAATTTACCTTTTAGAATTCTTACCCCATCCTCTAGTCTTTAACACTGATTTTTTGGCTTTCATTATACTGCTTTCTCATTGCTTCTTCAATATTTCTTCCTTCTTCTAGATGTGTTCTTAATTTGATATTCTCTTCTTTAACACCATTCTCTTGTTATTAAAATACTTGAAGTAGGTCCTCATTTTGTTTGTTTGACTTTTCCTGATTCGATCGTAGGGAGATGATCTCAACTTCAAGTCCTTCACAATGTTGTTTCCTTTCTTTAAGTTGTATTGTTTCATCATGGTCACTGTTTTCATATTCCTACAACTTATAATCAAGATTGTTAATCATTTTCAAAGAATAACCAAGTTTTCTTCTAAGTTTGAATACTTCCTCTAACTTTTCTTATTCTAATCTAGTAACTCCATTTTATATAATAAAGGTTGTTTCATGATCACTCTTACCTTATGATAGACCACAATGTCCTCTAGATTCATTTAATTGTTTAGAGACAACATTACCTGTTATTTTACCTGAAAAAACTTCCTTTACATGTTTTCCTTGTCCTTCATGAATGGAATGCATATTATACCATACCTCCTTTCTGGTTTCATAATGCATAACTTTCTCTAATACCAAATTAGATATGCTACAAAAGATTTTATTTAATGTCTGACTAATGATGGAGTTTTAGTCTGACCATTACAGACTAAATTCCAAAGATCATATCCAAGGAAAATTATCTTAGACTTCATCTTTTCTTTCCAAACCTGATAATTAGCATCATCAAGTACAAATATACCTTTATTATCCATACCTTATGACTTGGCTTGTTCCATGATTGGTTGTCCTTAGCTTATGATTGCTGATATTTACATGACATCAAATACATAATTGTCACAACTTTCCTGACTTGATCTCTTCATTTGTCTTTCCTTCTTCTTGTGCTTCCTCGCCATTGTCCCTAATCTACTCTCAAGTGGTTAAGATTTACTAGAGATACCTGCTCTGATACCAATTGTTAGAAATTCTAAGAGTGTGGTGGGGTGAATCAATATTTCATTCTTAATTCAAATTCACTTAGTTTATGTATTTATGTCCAAAGTTATCTTGAACTATTATTTCATTAGCAGAAAATTGTGTTATATATCATAAATTAATGGCATCATTAATTACGAAAGCATATAAAACATAAGGATCCTAAACACATCAAAAAATATAGACACCAAATTTTAGGTGTTCCCAATGTGGGAGAAAACCATTGCTAATGTCATTTTGTCTTCTTCTTATTAATATAAAGAAAGTCTTCTTATATTTTGTACTGGCACAAACTCTTACTAATACACAAGTTCTTATTTGCACGAGGATAAAAATTCTACAAGTTCTTCAACTCCTATTATAAGGGAGCTACTACTCCCTAATCAAGTTCACCAACTCCTACCAAAAGGAAGCTCATGCTCTGTTACTAAAGGATGCGACCCTTACCACTGTTGTTGACCTTATTTCATAATTTGAATATTGGATGCCCTTATATGCATCAATCATAAAAATGTGTATGCCACTGATCCACACTAACCATAAGCTCAATTTGAATTTCAATAAATCAATCACGTCTATGAATTCAATCATTGAATAACCAAGGCAAATATCAATAGTAATTACATCAATACCAAGCAACAACCAAGTCAAATTATTTGCACATCAACCTTGCCAAATGTCAATCCAAAACTCTTTGTACTATCAAACAAATCTCATGCTCATCAAACCCTAACTCACTAACATTATCAAGTCATACCAAGTCAAATCATATAAAGTATCAAGCCATAATATTGTCAAACAATACGAAGTCAAGTCCTATCAAGTACACTATGAACCCATACCAAGCCACAACCAGATCAACATTGTACTAAGTCAACAAAGCCAAGCCGTATTTTTTAATAAAAATATCTCAATAATTCTAAGCCCACTCTATAGAAAATGAAATCCCTCAATGTGAACAAGATTAAACAAAGCGTGTGCTAATATTCTCAAACCCCAGTTCATCATATACAAATCCAATGCTAGAATCATGGTTGTTGTTACACCTATTGTCCTTTGAGATAACCTAAGGTCAATTATTTATGCCAAAGCATCTATAATGTTTTGTTTTTTTGAGTGATTGGATGACCAGTGAACTATTTGTTGGGTAGCGGAGGTCCCGTGTAACGGTTTTGGGGCAGAAAGCCCAAAAAGTAGGATTAAATTATTGTAAAAACTCCGAAGTATGCGGAGCGCAAAGTATAATAGGATTGAGTCAAAGGGTAGTCTACTGAAAATAATGTAAAGAAATATAAATAGAGTCGGCCTGCACAGGGATCGCGGGCTAAGGAAGGGTATAAATAGAGTGCGGCTCTACGAGGGAAAGGCAGTTCTTGGTGGAAAAAAGATGAAATGTAATGGGGTTTTGAAGATGATAGTCTGAAAGCGTCTATAAGTCTCAGTCAAGAGTTGGGGTAGTAGGTAGAGGCTCTACAACTGTGTGCATAGAGGTCTGGAAAGTCTGCAGCTATGTGCGCGGACCCCTACAGCTGAGTGCGCAGGGCGGATCTAAATGTATTGAGGATAAGTGGAAATAAAGATAAGTTCCTTCTGAAATTCTGTATTCCTTCTAAGCTGTCGCAAATCTGACTTTCATAATATCTATTTAATTTAATCTACTTATTGTATGAATGAATGTACATTTGGGTTCCTTTTAATGCACGAATCAGTTGAGTTGGTTAAATTTTTGCTTAAAGACCCTGTTAATTTGTAACCGCATCCTCCAATAGAATAGCGCACTAATAAGAAATATATAATCAATCTGGATCTGTGTGAATACCGAGCAACGCAGAGCTATAAACCAATGCGCGAAACCTTCAAACCACACCAAGACATCCGGTAGTTGCGAGATTTGTTTAGCTGAATAACCGTTTCGAACTTGAGTCAAGCCCAAATAAGCCAACAAATGGTTCCGTTGTCGAGACCGGGATCTGCCTAAGGGGTGTCTAATGTGGGAACATTGGAATCCTACAAAGAAAGAGCTTGAAGATTGGTGGGATTTGAAGCTTCACGAGTTCACAATTCAGGAAAATAGAAACTCGCGGATATCGGAGGAACAGTGGTTGAATCGCTATATATTCACGGATATACACGAGATCTTCTTCTTATCATTTCCAATAGAATTGTATGAGTGGATTGCGAAGTTAGCTGATAGTGTGGGGAGGTGCAGATTAGACCAGCTAATAGTGTGGACTCCAGAACTGGTGCGCAGGCTGGAAGCCACCGAAGATAGACTTGTGCGTGTGATAGACCACTGGTTAGATTGGATCATAGGGGGATTTATCACTGAATTTGTGATAGATACAACTGTAAGTTATAGCGAAGTAGAAAGGCAATTTCTCCAAGGATCGTAGGGTATGTACATCAAATCATTGAATACTTGGATTAAGATGTTGTTGTGTGATAAATAGATCCTACAAATATATTTATGCTTGGAGTAATGCAGAGCGGAAGGGGTTATTGAAGAATAGGAGAAGTAGAGAACAACCCTCTTATTTCTATCTCGCGGGAAAGCGAGGAGGATCTCGCAAGGTTCTTGCCAGGAAGTGAGATCCGATTGATTAAAGAACGCTTCCCACTGATACCACCTCCATCTACACCTCCACCCACTTCACCCACATCGAGTCCATCCACACCAACACCACCTCCACCCCCCCCCACCACCGAAAGCTTAGGATGGCGATCGCAGTCAAGTTACCGACATTTGAGGGTGTAGGGAATGAAGAGCCAAGTCAGTTGTGGTTTGTGATAAAATCTGTATGGGACGCACAAGGCATAATAGATGAAAAAATTAAAAAGGCCACACTGGTCAGTGCACTACAAGACCACGCGCTGACATGGTACATAAAATAATCAACCGACCATCCGAATGAGGGAATAGCGGCAATCCAGGATGCACTAAATAATGAGTTTGGCTGACCAAAGTCTAAAGCCCAGTCGGTCATTGGGTTCAAGGAGATAGCAATGTTGCCTGGTGAAACTCCATGGGATATGGACTAAAGATTAAAGAGTACTATTCGCGAAGCTAACATGACTTTGACAGATTGGCAACATTGCGCATGGTTTGTGGCATCCTTGACACCCCATCTGAGGATGGCTTTGTCAGAACATAAGAACTCAACCCAAGCCGAGGCACTGGAGACAACAATGAGGTTACATGCGACTCTGATACTGGACCCAGGATTGGGAGTTTAGCAAATCCACGTGCAACTTCAATACTTGAGTTTGGAAGTGCAAAGCTCAAAGCAAGGAAGAATGTCCCGACTAGAGGTACGCCTGAAGGTAGGCTGTATTAAATGTAAGAGCCAAGCACACGATAAGGACCATTTTCCTATCTTCGCGAACTATCTAGCAGTAAGAGGTCTGATGCCATTAAAAGTAGAAGTACAAGTAGGACAAAATGTCGCGCCTACGCTCTGGTGCACAATTTGCCAGGTGGGAGGGAAGCATGCAACAGATAACTACCACCTCTTACAAAAGTATACCTAGACCTCACAGCAGTTGTATTGTAACTTTTGTCAATCAGTAGGACACGATGAGTGAACGTGTCGAATTTATGACTTAATGCTAGAGATAACCCCAGCGCCTATCGGGTGTAGACTGAAGTATGGGGAGGATTTCAAAGATGAGGCCGGGGAAGAGGATTGGGGTGCGGAAGGGGCTGTGGACAGTTAATTTGTTATAATTGTGGTGGATAGGGACACTACGCTCGCGACTGCACGAACGCAACTAGGATCTCATGCCCCTATTGTGAGTAGTTTGATCACGAATTCGTAGATTGTCCAACCTTAATTGCCCAATTGAGGGAAAAGGGAGTACTCCAATCTCCACCAACCTAGAATATCCAAATGATGTGCGTGGAACCTCGCGAAGAGGACCCTAGTATAAATATGGTACTAAGAAGTAGTGCAACTATAGGAGGGAATGAAGGCAGGAAGAGGTGCAACATACCTATGCAAGAACATAACACTGAGCTGGAACAGGGGAAGACAGGGCCAAGAAAAGCTCAACAGAGCTTCCTAAAAGCTTCTATCCCCGGTAGGAGGGATCAAATGGAGTCAAGAGTGGACCCCTCCATGATTACTACTTTCTTGAAACCTGCATGAAATTGCTGCATGATTGTAAGGTTGTTCAAGGATTTCAAGAACCGATCACTAGGTGCGTCGGATCTAGCGAACTCCAAGTCATCCGGAAGATAGGAGGACATGCTATGTGCACTAGACGAGATATGAGACTGACTGCGCAAATTGGTGACTATGAAATGGATCAAGTCATCCTGGATTTAGACTTGGATGCAAATGTACTGCCTAAAAAAACCTGGGAGCGTATGGGAAAGCCCACACTACAATGGTCCCTGATTCAATTACGAATGGCCAACCAACAAAAGATCTTACCAATGGGCTGATTGCAAGGAGTAACAGTGGATATCAACAGTGTAAGTACCCAGACCGATTTCAAAGTCATAGAGATTGTTGATGACAAAATCCTTACCTTGCACTACTCGAAATTGATTGGGCCACAGACATGAAAGGGATCATTAACTTAAAAAGACGCAAGATGACATTCGAAAAGAAGTCACTATGGGTAGTAGTTCTGCTAGACCCAGCGGAAGGAGAATGCTACACTGAACATTACGCGACAAGGAAAGTGAGAATTAATTGGGTTGCATTTATCAAATAACAACGCAAGACCCAGATCGAATGTAGGTCACCGATAATAGAAGAACCTCATGGAAATGTGATAGCATCTGCACCATGGATTCCGAGGAGGAGGTAAAGAAATGGCAGAATCGACTACAGGTCGTTATGACACTCAACTGCAATATGGTGACTCAGTCGGTATGGCACGTAATGACAGAAGAAAGTTCACAACCAAAGGAGAACGACGCGATAGCTAAAGTACAGCTCGTCTTGCCCAACACATTATGCGTAATCCAGGAGCAGACCAGTGTGTTGAAAGGCGGGTTGCACACACCTGGAAGGGAGCCGCAGAAGCTAGGATATAGGAAGTGGTTTCAAGTCTAGATTAGAGGACGTGCGCGGTAGCCACGATGGCATAGAGCGGTAGTTTGAAAGATACGAATGCCCACCGGACGACTGACGACCCAACCAGACTTGTGTGGAACCGAAGGTCACAAAGCCAGGAGGGACCATCTCTCTACAGCCCAACCAATCACTATAGGTGCAGCTCAATCCACCAGTGACGACATCCGTGACAAAGTTCAACAGCTTTGGGCAACCATTCTCCATGGAAAACTACGACTTGATGAATTAGAAGAAACTGGGGCTCGACTCCATGCATGAAATATGAAGCTGGACAAAGCAAATGCAGAATTGTAGTTAGAAGTTGCCTACAGCGATTGCGGGAAGGAATTGCCAAAGGAAACCAATGTGACTAACTCTCCTACCTTGTTACAAGCATTGAGCCCACTAGTGTGGTTGCGACTAGACCCGAGAGAACAGGGATGCGTGTGCCATAATTCAGTGGTAGAATCGAGGGAACGTATAAGGTGCTCGCAACCCAGGCTAGTTGGGAAATGGAAGACCCATACTAGGGGTTCACCGACCTGACTATCCATAGGACACCCAGTCCCAGTGCCCCATGCAGTTGGAAGAGGGCGCGAGATGATAAACCAATCTCCTGTAGAGTTGCGCGACAGAACCACCGCATACATACAAAAATTGCATCTACGTCCCTGGGGATTCGCTGCTGCAAAGGAAAGATGGAAAGAGACCGTTGAAGGTACTGTTCATGATATGATGACCCATTTAAATCACTACGAAGCTGGAGGCCAACAATTAAGGCAGAGGAATAACAACCAAAATCACATTTATGAACTACCACAAGGGCATGTCACCTATTATGTTGCAATTCCAGCAAGCGCATTGATTGTCAACAACGCCGAGGACAGAGCTGTGCTGGGATGGCTTACAGGACTGGGACTAAACATAGTCACTTTACCACAGGAAAGCTTGCAATAGCTCCAGGACAGTGCCACAATAGATCTCCGTACCTGGGAAGGTCATACCGAACAAATCCTCCAGGAGCAGAAAATAAATCTCGAACAGTTGAGCCTACGATGGGACAAAGCCATCACAGAAAACCATCAAGTGCAGTAGATTGTCGCGAAAGATTTATCAAGTGCCCCTGAGCTGGAGATTAGGGCTGATCTCCCTATTGAGACCCAAATTCAGAAGCTGGCTACTGGGTTCTCTAACGCTAAGGAGGAGGCTACGTGGATCCATTGGGAGCTTAGTGTGCAGATTGTAGAGTTAAAATTGTAGACTTAGTTGGTGACACCCCCTGAGATCATGGAGCAGCACAAGAACATCATCACCATTTCCCGCACAATGCTTACAAGGATAATGAAGTAATGTACGAACTTGTTCACACAGTCGATTGTCACACTCATGACCCTTCAAGGGGATCCAACCCTTCAGCACTTGGAAACCGAAGCTCGAGAGCTTCAGGAATCCTATGATAGGATCAAAGGAATCGTGTTGACTGTCGTTATTATGCAGTTCCTGGCTAAGATAAGGGAGGCCCAGGACCTAAAGATCCAAGTTGACGCAGCCCGGCAGAAGGTAGCCATGATTAAAGCTCATCTTTAGCCATGGCTGGATGAGGAATTTGCAATTTCGACCATCATAAAGTGCAAGGTCACTCATATGCAAAACGACTACTCCACCATTGAGACAGCACCGCCTGAGACTAATTTGATGGCCACACATGTGGAAATGATGCAACGAATGACAGAAGAATTTGCTGCTAGAACAAGTGAATCACAAAGGATGCTAACTGCCCTACGCAAGAAGATTACTGTGCCAGCTGAGTGACTCAGGACGAGTCACAATGATTGTGTTGGGGGACTGTTGGGTAGCGGAGGTCTCGCATAACGATTTTGGGGTAGAAATCCCAAAAAGTAGGATTAAATTATTGTAAAAACTCCGAAGTATGTGGAGCGCGAAGTATAATAGGATTGATTCAAAGGGTAGTTCACCCAAAAATAATGTAAACAAGTATAAATAGAGTTGGCTCGTGCAGGGATCGTGGGCTAAGGAAGGGTATCAATAGAGTGCAACTCTATTAGGGAAAGGTAGTTCTTGGTGGAAGAAATATGAAATGTAATGGGTTTTTGAAGAAGATAGTCTGAAATCATCTGTAAGTCCGAGTCAAGGGTTGGGGTAGTAGGTAGAGGCTCTACAGTTGTGTGCGCAGAGGCCTGGAAAGTCCGCAGCTGTGTGCGCAGACCCTTGCAGCTGAGTGCGCAGGGCGGATCTGAATGTATTGAGGATAAGTGGAAATAAAGATAAGTTCCTTCTGAAATTCTGTATTCCTTCTAAGTTGTCGCGAATCTGACTTTCATAATATCTATTTAATTTAATCTGCTTATTGTATGAATGAATGTAAATCTGGGTTCATTTTAATGCGTGAATCAGTTGAGTTGGTTAAATGTTTGCTTAAAGATCCTGTTAATTTGTAACCACATCGTCCAATAGAATAGCGCACTAATAAGAAAGATATAATCAATTTGGATCTGTGTGAGTACCAAGCAACACGGAGTTGTAAACCAGTGCATGAAACCTCTAGACCACACCAAGACATCCCTAGGGTGCGGAAACCTGGTTCCAGCACCCTCCCCTACTACCTCGGGTGAGACTTTAGTCCATGCTCCACGGGTTGTTGCCGAAAGGGCCTGTAGCTACAGGATTTGTTTGGCTAAATAACTCTTCCGAACTTGGGTCATGCCCATATAAGCCAACACTATTTATAATCAGGGGCTTTAAACTTAGATTTTTGATAAAATGAAAGGTTGTTCTTTAACTACATATGGTTAGATTGATTTTAATGTGATCGAGAAGTAGAATATGGAGAGGTATAACTGATTTGATATTCAAACTAAATATTTAACCATTTACAAGAAGAAATTAAGAAAACAGTGCTTTCTTAATCAACAAAATATAATCAAACTATTATAGAGATTTAGTGTAATTTGTGCACAAAGAGGAATTTACAATAACAAATAGTTATCTAAATTAATCTCTTATTTAAATTACAACTTCACCGAGGAATCAAAATGAAATTGATCTTCAATTAAATTTTAAATCAGATGAGTCCAAAAGATTTAATTTATATGAAGAAAACATAATGAATAGACAAGATGAAATACAACTTACTGGGAGACAAAACATATGAGGCAAATCCATACTATTTTATTATCTCAAAAATGCTCTAGCTTAGTACAAATCTGCTTGATAACTTGTTTAAGGGTTCAACCCATAATAACTCAAAGGAGGAGTTATTTATACAAAACTTTTCAAAAGATCTACAATTTGTTTGGACTAAAATACCAAAATAGTACAAAATAAAAAAAAAAGGAACAAAATAATAGGAACCAAAAAACCACTGAAGAGGTGGCTCTATCCTTTTAGAATTTGTTGATAATCTCGGCTAAAAACACTGATGAGTTGTCCCACTGTCACAATGAGGAATTACTAAATTTTTTCACACAAATGGTCCCATCTTCATTTTTTTGGGATTTCTTAATTTACCATTTTCTTGAGTTTTTCATCCACCACTATATATCTTTCAAAATTATGCTTGGTGAGAAACAAGAGCTTGATTTCATGTAAGATGGTTAAATCATATTCCAAGGCTTCCAGAAAATTCTTCCCTGTTATCTGTCCTTTCACTCCTATAAATTTGGCTTTGTCTACTGCAATAGCATATAACTCCTTGCAATAATCATCTAATCTAATCAACTTATGATTCAAACCTACTAATCTTGGAAATCCTTTCTGATTTAAAATATTAAATTTTGAATGAAATCTCTTAACATAAATCTCCACGGTTTGACACTTAGTTTCCAATTGATTGATAAAATTATTCTTATGTAATACCTTTTTGATCTCTAAGATGGTAGCTATTCTATGAGATCTATTGATTTCTTCTAATTCCTCTCTGCTCTTTGAATTTAAAGCCTTGATCATATCGGTAGCTTCTGTTGGCTTGGTCATCAAGGATGATTTTTGTTCTTCAATCACTGCTCTGCACCTAGTGATGAGTTCATGTTGCTAAAAAATAATCTGTATGGATGGCCATACATTTGTCATAGTTTGACTAATTTTTGTCCAAATACTCTCCTTGGCATGGGCCAAAGTGGTTGCCATTAGTGGCTCACTCTCCAACTTATGGATTTTAAGATCTAATTTGTGAGTCTTCTGAATTTATTCCAGAAAGGAGCCTATGTTGAGAGATTGAAGTTTGCTGCCAAAACTAATTATATACATTGGACTTTAAAGTCTCATTTTTCTGCTTAATTTCTAGGGAACCTTGAAAATATATTTGAATCATCTAAAGTGATGGTTCATGTTGACTAAATAATTTCTAAAGGTTCTCTGAGAGGTGAAGTTGCAAGAGGAGCAGTTGAAGCACTAACTATGGGAGGAGTGGTTGAAGTACTAACTCTTGCTAATGTAGACACTTCTAGATCTCCAAGATCAATGATCACTGGTGGAGTCTATTCTGCTTATGTGATCAAGTTGACTTTAGGTTTATTTTGCTGAAAAATGAACCCTTTTAGAACATCTTCGGTGAATGAAGTTTCTTCTCTCAATATTTTTTGTTTCTTACTCTAAGCAATTGGAATCTGATCAGTGGGAGTAGGTAAGACCTACTCACCTACTTCTTGGAGGGTCCCATCAACCCATGTTTCTTGATTCATAAATTTCTCAATTTCTGGCCTTAGAGTATGGTTGTAAGGAGTCATCTTGAAACTAACCCTTAAGGCAGAAATGATGCCAAAAGGATGATAGGACCAAGTGAAACTTGGCTTGAAATTCATCTTCTTGAATAATGAATCTCCCTCAATACCAACTGAATTGGTGTTGCAAATTAATGGCCCAATCTATGCTTTGAGGTTGAACCGAGACTTTCTTTTTCCCGACACAAAATGTAGTTCATCCATGTGAATCATCTACCTGATATATTCTAGAGAAAATATTCTCAAAGGAACATATTTAGGAAACTTGTATGGTGCAAGCTCACAACCATATTTTCTAATTTCAATGTAGTTTTGGTATAAATATCATTCATGAGTCTTGGTTGTTCACTTAGGTGTAGGATACTTTTAATCTCATTCCCTATTCTGGGCTCTGTCTAACTATTAAGGAGCTGTACCACTAGATGTATGAATGCATCCACAAATTATGCAAATGATGAGGTGGTAGAAGTTGCCCTGACCAATTATGTCCACTGAATCACTGATTAATTTAGTCCTTGTTCATCTTGTTGGCATTATGATAAAGGTGTTGTCCTTGATGGCAACCAACTCAAATGAAAGATCACAACACAGCAAGCTAACAACAAAGAATTTAATATTAAACTACACAGAATGAAGAAAGAAAGGTATACGCAAGGTTCACCTTGACCAAGTTGTGTATACACACAGGTTCACTATATACAAGTCACGTATATGTACACACGCAATTTCACAGAAGAAAAACCGCGTATATGTTGGAAAATTGAGCTTTTGGTCCATGGTACTTGGTCCAAACTATTTTGACCCATGGTTTTGGTCCAAGGTATTTGGTCCGAGGTATTGACCCTAGGTATTTGGTCCAAGGTATTGTTCCTAAGTGGTTTTGGTCCATGGCATTGAGAAAGGCCTAAAACTATAAAAGGAGGAGAAGGTCATTAGGCCAAAGTGTGCAAGTATCGAATATCTGATGAAGTGTGAGATCTAGTATGCAGGTTATTGGGTTATGGTGCATTGCTAGATCTGAACCAAGGATGAACCTTATTGGATGATGAGGGATTAGATCTAATGATGGATCAGGATCTTGAGGAATAAAATGAACTATCATGATCTGTTTTTGCTCATGTATATTCTAGATCTGAATACTAACACATATATTATTCTGTAAATGGTATGACCTAGCTATAATTGAAGTCTGGTATAGATGTAAAATTATGAATTAACATTTACAAATGTATACGCTGGTTGGCTTTGACAAAAGCATGTACACACACTAGTTAGACACAAGGAAGTAGTGTATACCTTGTGAAGAATGTTTTAGTTGTTTTGTTTGCTATTATAGAGATCTGGGTTCTGTTCTGGTGACTATATTTTGGTGACAGTATTCTCAATTATTAGATTGAGGAGTTTCAATGATTGGTTTATGTACTTGATGATTGTATTGCAACTATGATGTTGTTGATGGGTCCAGTATGAAAATTGGATGAAACGTGGCCTTCATATTATGGTCTTGTGTTCCAGGAGTATCCAGTCTGAAAATTTATGAAATGTGGTCCCTGGTAGAAGAGTGGAGTTTCCTGTAGGGTGGCAGCTATGTACTAGTAAACATATTAGCTAATACAAGAGCTAGGGGGTTGTAGATCCCTTCCATAAGTATCTGGAAAATGAGAGAAGGTTGCAGCCTTCTGTGGGTAGAAGCTTGTGTACTGGTATAAGTCTACACCAGTAAAAAAATTGTAAACAGATTTTTCTTATTATTAAAAGAAGACAGAGGCGACAGGAGCATGTTGTTTTTACCCACATTGGGTTTCCACCTTCTATCTTGGTGTTCATGTGTGATACTTATGTGTAATTCTTTATTCTGCTTTTACTGCACTGTTTAATTAATATCTAACATACTGGTTAAAGTTCAATGCATGATAAATTGGGTAAATCCAAAGTTATATGCATATACACTAGTTGCTTTAATAACAGTCGTGTGTACATGCTGGTTCACTTAGCTAAAGTAGCATATACAAATCTACTTATGGAAATGAAATATTATTAATTTACAAATATTGATTCACCCCCCTCTTAGTATTTTTTCCAACAATTGGTATCAGAGTAGGTCCTTCAGAAGAAGATTGATCGCTTGAAGGAAGATCCATTGTCATGAGTAATCAAGAAAGTAGGGGATCCATCAGACCACTAATCTTTGATGGGAGCAACTTTGTTTATTGGAAGATAAGAACCACAACCTATCTTCAATCACTTGGAACAGATGTATGGGAAATCGTGGAAGGAGGATATACATTTCCATCAGAAATTACTACATATACGGCACCTAAAAAGCAATATGAAACCAATGCCAGGACTGTTAATACATTATTGGGAAGTTTGTCACAATCGGAGTTTGTCAAAGTTATGCAACTCAAATCAGCCAAAGAAATATGGGGCAAAATCATTCTAAGCTACGACGGAGACTCACAGGTAAAACGTGCTAAAGTGCAAACTCTCAAAATTCAATATGAAACTCTTAAGATGCACAATGATGAAAGTATAGCTAGTACTTCTTATGTATAGATGAGGTTGGTAATTGCATGAAGAATCTAGTTGAAGAGATAAAGGAAGTTACCTTAGTTGAGAAAGTTTTAAGATCCTTGTCTGCTAAATTTGAATCAAAAGTATCTGCCATAGAAGAAAAAAAAGATCTACAGACTATTACTATGACACAACTTCACAGAATCTTAATTTCCTTTGAGATGAGAAAAGGAGGCCCATCGAATATGAGAGAAGTTGCATTTAAAGCTTCAACAAAAGGAAAAGAAGAACTCAATTAATCAAGACATATTTCAGAAAAAGAAGATGAAGTAAACTTTTTCAAGAAGCTTCAACGGGGTTCCAAAAGATTTAGAGGTAAACTACCTTTCAAATTTTTTGTCTATGATAGAGTCGGTCATTATGCTACCGAATTTCCTCATAAAGATAAATATGATAAAGGGAAGGAATTTGCAAAATGGAATAGGAAACAACGTATAAGTAAAAAGAGTTACTATACTCATGAATATAGTGATGGTTTATCAAATAGTGATGAAGATGAAAATAGTAATGACTATATACTTCTAATGGCTTATGAAGATGATAACTTTTTGGATGCTTTAGAAGAAGATGACCTTCACTAAGAAATATCTAAACTCAAAATCTGTTTAGAAGAAAAGAATATGATTATAGATACCTTGACATATCAACTTGTTGAAAGAGAAAAACACAATGAAAAAATAGAATGTGAAATTGTGTGTCTAAGAAAGGATCTTGAGAAAACAAAATCTCTCAATCTTATATTTTCTAAAGGATCAAAAACCTTAAATGAAATTATCAAAGTGCAACATGCTCCTCTGATAAAGATAGGTCTTGGATATATTGAAGAAGCATCTCAATCACAAAAGCCATCAACCTCCACTAAAAGCTATCTTGATGAAGCAAAGAACAATGAACAATATGACAATCGTCAGCAAAGGCATAACGTAGATCACCAGGTAAATCAGGCTCAATTTGCTTCAAGGATGAACAGAAGTCACTACCAACCTCAGGTAAATCATACTCAATTTGCTTCAAAGATGAATAGAAACTACAATCGCTAGGTCAATAGATTTGATAATCGCAAGAATTTCTTTAATGTGAAATGCTTCTCATGTCATAATTTTGGACACAAAGCTGCTCAATGTGATGTTTACAAAGCCGTCATGACTAGAGAAGCATGAAATCAAAGGAATGTGACAGGGATCAAGAAAAGTTCCTATAATAACTTTTCTCTTCTTGAAAATGAAATAGAATTCTCAATCTGTAGCAACTTTGGCCATGAAGAATCTGAATGCAAGGGTAAATTTTGGCAAATATCTCAAAAGGAGCAAACTCCATTAAATCCAAAAATATGGAGAAAGAAAAAACCACAAACAGAAAGATGTGGTATAGCCTTGTATGTAGAAGTAAAAGAAAACCAATGGTACATCGACAGTGGATGCTCAAAACACACGACAGGTGACAAAGAAAAACTTCACTCATATAATGCCTTAGAAAATGAAAAGAATGTCTCATTTGGAAATGATACTCCTATTGTCATAAAAGGTAAAGGCTCTATTTTCTTGAAAGAAAAGGTTAAAGCTAGGAATGTTATGTATGTTGATGATCTAAAGCATAACATGTTGAGTGTCAGTCAAATGTGTGATCAAGGAAATGAAGTGGTGTTTCGATCAAACAAATCTGTTGTTCGTGAGCTTGATAGAGGAGAAACCGTGATCAAATGTACAAGAACTCCAAACAACTTATACATACTCAAGGGAGGACAACAACAGTGCTATCTAAGCAAAAATGATGAAAATTTGCTATGGCACAAAAGAATGGGACATCTAAGCTTTTCTCAAATAAGAAAAGCATGTAGATTCTAGGTTGTTTGTGATCTTCCAGATATCAGCATTCCTAAAAATACAATATGCAAACCATGTCAATTCGGTAAGCAAACCAGATCTCACTTCATTGAAAAATAAGGGTCAGCTAGTAAGCCTCTTGAACTTGGTCATACTAACTTATGTGGACCTGTTAGCACTCAAATATGTCGTAGTCTAAAATAAGGCAAGACTCAAGGCCACATCAAACCACGCTCAGCCTCGTAGCTAGCCCTACGAGGACAGGAGAGGGCTCTCTCCGGCTCAAACTCGAGAAAGATAATCGAAAAGGCTAGAGATGATCGAACTGATGACTGATTTTAGGCTAGGTATTAAGTACAAAGAGTTTAGGATTGATTTTTTATGATTTTGTTGAAATCAAGGGAAAGGCAATTTTGGATGCGGGGATGAGGCACAGCTTTTGTAGAGGTCCACTTGGGGCAAGATAGGCAACTGTTTTGATGCCTTAAAGCAGGTGAGATGGATAGATCAGACCGGTGAGAAGCTAAGGGGAGCAAGGGGTCTCAAGGATTCGCCTTAAACTGAAGAAAACATAGAATATTAAACAAATTTAAAGGCAGAGCATAGCAATTTCATGGATTCTACCTTAACACTTCATTTTCTTAATAATAGAAGATTCAATAGAGATAATTATGCACATACACAACTTACAAGTACTGAAAGAAACACACCATCAAGACAAAAAGCCACATGGATCCCAAGTAGTGCTTCAAAATCCCCGTCTTTCCTTTGCCAAAAATGCTGATAAGATATGTACAATATAATCTCAAAGCTATCCCAAGAGTCCAACCATCAAAATGACTAAGAAGATACATAATATAGGAAAAATAACACATTTCCTTGCCTCTAGGGGTCGAGCTCATCATTTTAGGAGCTGTTTCAACCAATTCTAAACAAAGCACTAAAGTCTATGCAGTCAAAACAACTTGCCTCTATAAGCTAGGAAACCAATTCATTCATTAAATGTTTTGCCTTTTCATGAATGAATCTTCTAGAAGAGATAAATAAGTGTCATGTCAACACAAAATTACATTAATTACATCAAGGAGGATTAAAAATCCCTCCAAAAGTCAAAACTAGTCAAATGTTGCGTTTTCCTGAGTTGTAGGTGAAAAACTGGCAATTTTCCCTGATGCATAGCGCGCCATTTCTCTACGCGTAGCGCGCCTTTGGGCCCACCTTTTGGGAAATTCCCAGAATCCAAATGAGGCACAAGTGGGCTTGCTAGAAAGGGCTGGATGTATAATTTCCAACCCAACTGGAATTTCTCAATTTGGTGCTCATTTTCCCCTCCAAAAATGCAATCTCCCAAGACCGCTTCCTGTGTGTCCAAAAAGTGGCAGAAGGTCATTTTTTGCATGTTTTATGACCTTTTGTGGGCTGAAAACATGATGAAATGTCTTGGTAGTGGCTAAGCAAGTGTATTTTGTCATGGAAAATCCAAAAATACTGACCTTTTGTAAAATGGACCTCCCCATCTTCAGGGTAGCACGCAGCGCGCTACGCGTTGAGGGCAAAAACCTGTTTTTGACAAAAAAAAATTCAAAATTGACCGAAATTGCTCTGAATTTTGAGCTGAGGGTGTATCATTGAGTGCCATTCTCCTTCAAGGAGGCTTCAGCCAAAATTTAGAGTGGATCGGGCCTTTTCCTCCGTTTTAGTGCCTTGGCCAATCGTCCTTTAAGTATCTTCATTTTTGCTTTGCACACATGCATGTGGGCCCAATAATGATTTTTCATGTGTCGAAGCAAATCTTTGTCTCTATTGGCTTTCGCCAACAACGTTTCCAAGTGAGTGTTCACCCGGATGAGAATTGATTCCCGATCGATAGGTGTCAAATCATCGGGTCTCCTACGGGCCAATTCTCGGTCTTCACGAATCTTCCGCTGCTCATAAAGTTCATGCTCATCTTCCAACTGTTTGTTGCGCTACTCTAAGTAGTTGATCACCCATTTTGCCATCTGCAATTTCTTGTGCAGCGACTCATTCTCAACCCTTTGCTCTCGGAGGACCTCCTTGAGCTCTGAGGTAGGAGAGCCAGCATCAACATCAATGATATCCGTGTCTTGACCTCTTGAAGGACCCTCATCAATCATGGGCCTGTTACCCATGTCCTGGACCTGTACCTGTGCTGATGAAGATGGCGAGACCCCTTCCACATGATGTGGAGATAATACTCATTGTGCCGATGAAGTCAACGAGACCCCTTCCACCCCGGGTGGAGATAGTACTCGTCGTGCAGCTGCAAATAAGGCTCTGGGGCCTTTCTGATATGTCACATATCCTGGAGCATCAACATGCTCGGTCTCATGAATGTCAAACTGTTGTGAAGGCCCTCCCTCATCATGGACAATCTCAAGAGGTGGGTGTGGCACCGTGAAGAAGTCGCGAGAAATGAAATCCTCCCATGGAATACCCTGCTATGTCAACTAATGCATCACTATGATCTTGATCAGTGCATAATGATAAATGCTCTTATGTTGCTGTGCTGGGCTCTTCCTTTGTACCAAGGGAACCATCCTCTCCATATTTCGGCACATGAAAAATGGAATGCTCATCATTCGTACCCATGTGAAATGAATCAACAAATGGATATGGTACGAATATAGACGTGAAAATCTGCCCTCACAAGTGAAATTGCGAATAATGAGCCTCATCAAGGGTGCATACTCATCCCTTAGGAATCTGAAGGGAAAAACAGCAGTTAGGTGTCTCATACATCCAGGTTTGATATATGGCTCATAATGAAATCTTTCTAACTGTTGGCGCTTGTTCCACTCCTCTCCAACATTTGGTATCCAGGTTGGTTGAGCAACAATCTCGGGTGATAGTGTGAAGTCCACTCCTGCAAGGTTCACATGACCATTGTGCAAATGTAGGACAAACAAGCGGACTAGTTCTCTGTGATGTTGAATTTGTGAGATCCTCTCACAATACTCAAAACATGATAGGTACCGAAAACAGGTCACTGCAAGTGGACAAGCTTGCAAATGAGCCAAAGAGGTGGGCTCCTCCCTGACATGTCGACCACCTTTACCGCTCTTGTGATGCCTCCTTGGCAGTTCTATCTCTGGTGTTGAATCACGGTCATCACTCTGTTCATAATCTGATTTGGTTTCTGACATGGTTTTGGAGGCAAAGTGACTGAAATGTAATGCTGACTTTGCACCCAATGAACTGTTCTTTGACTTTTTGAAATGCTGTCACCAAGGGGAAAAAAAGACATGGGAATTGTTAGGGAAAGGGGAACATGAGGGAATTAGGGACAATAAGAGGGATTTTAAGGTGAAGTAGGGTTTGGAAATTTTAATGGATTTTAATAGGAAGATTATAAAATTGCATGGGAAAATTTTAAGGAGAATGTTGGTGAAGGTGGGGAAAAAAATGATCAATAATGGGCAACCTTGGACAGCAAAATACTTTGAAACCCTAGCACAACTAAGTCTTTAAATTTCACACAGCAATGTAGGGTTTCAACTTCACATTTTCATGGCATTTTAAACATATTAATTTCTCATTCATCTTGCCAAACCAAAACTAGCCATGGAGGAGAGGCCTACCTAAAGATTTCTTGAGAGAAAAGAGGATTTGGTAGCTTGCTAGCGGTTTATTGGGCGAAAACCCAACGCGTAGCGCACCTTGCCCAATGCGTAGCGCCCCTATGGTGTGTAGCACCTGAGTAAAAATACACTGGAAAAGTCGCGCTGATCCGTAGCGCGCCCTGGGTGTGTAGCGCGCCTCAGTTGATGCATAGCGCGCTCCTGAAAACTGCCCAATTTGCTCAATGACTCTTGAAATCACCTTTGCAAGGATTCTCTTGGCTTGTGAGAGGCAAATGAGTAGCTAAAGAAGAGTGATGTGCTTTTATAGGCTCCCTTTTGATTTTTATTTTCCCAAAACCCACTTTGTAATGTTTGAATGTTGACACTTTTTGAATTAATTGGCTCTGACTTCTGGTTTCCTTTTTTTTCTTGAAAAAATTGGTTGAAATGATGATTTCCTCTGAAAATTTTTGCAGAGATGGCTTCGGAGATGCTTTGGCAAAGGAGACCAAGACTGCGCTTCAACATTTGGAGAATTTAAATTTTGACAAAGTTTTACGAAAATGAGATAATGACCTTTGTTTTTCAAAAACAGAGTTTTGAAAACAAGGTGAAAATTTAACTGTATAATGATGAGAATTATTGAAATGATGCTTTATGAAGGACATCCCTCTGGCCTGCTGGTCCTTTATGACCTCTCAAGACAAAAATTGACTCAACCATAGACCTAAGACCTCGAAATTTAAAACAAGATAAATGACCCTTTGAATATTTTATTCACTCAAACAAACTTGAACCAGCAATGCCAAATAGGAGGGGAATAAAAGACACAAACTCCTCCAGCAGAGTTATGGCATGCCTAACGGAATGCAACATGATCACACTGATGGGACACCTAATTATGAAATGCAAAGAGCTTTGATCTCTGGTGGAGGGCTACTAGACTGACTCTAACATTGGTTCCAATGGGGATGGTAGCTCCTTGGAGATGCCAAGAACTGTGGATCTTTGTAAGAGCTAGACAGTGCCTTCACTCATTGGGCGATGGAGTCATTATTCCGACACAAAATCTTGAGAATTTGACTGAAAAAACAAAAACTGCTTTGACCAAACTAGACTCGAAACTAAAGATTTAGACAACTGACTTGACAAACTTAGACCTACTAACTTTCATTTTCAGAATTATAGCCTTCACCTCGGGCCCCAAACTAAAGATGATAAGTTAGTGTACATGTGCAATAGAACAAAAGTAAAATGATATGTACAATGATGATGAAATGAGCAGAAAATACTCAAAAGTAATATCTCTTTAACAACTGACCATTGATCGGCCCTCCAGGATATTCATCTCCATTCATCTCTTTGAGAAGGAAAGCGTTTTGGCCGCGATATGCTGCAATCTTATAAGGACCCTTCCATAAATTTTCAAATTTTCCATGCTTTCCCTTGTCTTCATGACGAGCATCCCATCTTAAAACAACCTCATCTAGCTGAAATGTATCTGCCTCTGCTTTCTGGTCATAAATCCTTTTGATACGCTCCTGCAACTTGCAAGTGTTTTGAAATACCACCTCCCGTGTCTGCTGCAAATGAATCATCTGATTAGTCCTTCTCTACATAGGATCTTCTTCACTACCCGCTTCTTGAAGCAATTTGACTACCAGGACAACAAGTGAAGTTGGAAAAACTGTGTCTATTCCGTACACCAACTCGAAAGGAGACATACCAATAGACTTTTTCTGACTCACCCTATCAGCCCATAGTGCATTTATCAACTTCTTGTGCCAACCCTTTTTGCTTATTTCCAACAATTTCTTAATGATATTGACCAAGGATTTATTAGATGACTCCGCCAATCCATTTCCTTGAGGGTGGTATGCGGTTGAATGTCCCAAACTAATATTGTACTTATAACAAAACTCAATCATGCTTTTTGAGTTAAATGTTGTTGCATTATCTGTGATTAGCTTACTTGGACATCCAAAGCATGACAAAATATTGGTCTCGAGAAAAGAAATAATTACCGCATCCGTAGCTTGTCGAGTAGGAATTGCTTTAATCCATTTTTTGAAGTAGTCCATGGCCGTCAATATCCATCGATGCTGTCTTGATGATGTCGGATGAATTTCACCAATGAAATCCAATCCCCACTATTGAAAAGGTGCACTGACTTCAATTGGTTTGAGAGGCAAAGGCTGGAGCTTCTGCTTTCCTTGAAAAATTTGGCATTCGTGACAATTTTTAACAGCCTTATATACATCTGAAAATAATGAAGGCCAATAATAGCTTGCCCTTAGTATCTTGTTTGCCGTGGTATTCCAAAACAAATGACCTCCACAGTCCCCTCTATGAAAGTCTTCCACGACTCTTTGGGCTTCATCCTCTACCAAACAATTCAATAACATTCCACCAGGGTCTTTCCAAAACAATGCTGAATCGAGAATGAAAAATTTGGCAGCCTTCAATTTCAATGTTCTACTTCTGTTTCTTGGCATTCCAGGAGGCAAAGATAAATGCTGAAGTACATATAAAATATCAGCGTACCACAGAGAAGAAAGAAACATTTCAGATACCTTAATGGATGGGTTCTCCTCATCTTCATCAGACATGGCAGCAATCAAATTTATGTCTAGGATTTGCAGATTTGTTTCAGCCATTAGCTTGGCGAGTCCTTGACCTTTGATCAGCTTGGTGGGTTTAATTTCAACATCATATTATAACAATGCAGCAATCCACTTACCCCTTCTCCCTTCTGGATCTTCTTGTACTAAAATATTTTTAACTGTTGCGGTAGGAACATAAGCTAGAATATGGGAATGCAATATGTACACACGAAAAATCTTTCAAGGCCTCTACAAGCACAAGTGCTTGCTTCTCAATGATGTTATATTTCAATGCTCCATCTCTAATAATGCAACTGAAAAAGGCGATGGGCTTTTCTACACCTTCTCTCTTTTGCATTAGTACAGCTGCCAAAGTGTGCTCAGAGGCAAATGAAAATAAAACAAAGTCTTGAGTGTAGTCGGGGTTGATCAAAATAGGAGTTGTAGAAAGAGCTAACTTCACTAGATTAAATGATTTAACCGCCTCTTCGGTTCACTTTACCTGACTGTCCTTCTTGAGCGTGCTTGTGATCTCTCTAAGATGCTCTGCTAGATTTGGAATGAGGCGACGCAGAAAATTCAGTTTACCATTGAAAGACTGAATTTCTTTCTTGTTCCAGGGCTGTTCAATTTGTTGCATGGCTTCAACACGTGTTGTATCAACACGGATGTCATCTTTAGATATGATGTGACCAAGAAGTTTGCCCTCATCCATGGCAAAAAGACTCTTTTTCGGATTCAACGATATGCCATATTTTTTGCACCTTTGGAAAACAATTTTCAAATGATACAAATGTTCCTCATCGGAATTTGAAAACACGGTTAAGTCATCAAGATAAACAACCAAAAATACATCTTTCTCATTCATGGCGAAAGCCACGTCCATTGCACGCTGAAAGGTAGCTCCTGCATTTTTCAAACCAGACGGCATCTTTGCATAATGAAATGTTCCCCATGGAGTGGTGAATGCGGTTTTGTCACGGTCATCTTCACGCACTAAAATCTGATTGTAACCTGAATAACCGTCGAGTAGTGACATCCTTGATGCTCCAACTACTCGCTGCAATATATGATCCATTTTGGGCAGCGAATAATTGTCCTTTAAGGACACCTTATTTAAATTTCTGAAATCAATACATAAACGGATCTCACCTGTCTTCTTTCTTACGGGCACCACATTTGATATCCAATCTGAAAAACAGATAGGCACAATGATTCCTGACTTATACAATCTTTTTACCTCTTTCTCAATTGATGGCAGCAACTTCAGATTGATTCTCCTCAACTTTTGACGAAAAGGCTTTTGATTTGGCTTAATAGGAATAGTATGATGAATGATATTTGTATCATATGTTTTAAGATCTGAGTAATCCCATGCAAATACTTCAGAAAATAAAGACAACAATTTCATATATTCAGCTTTTACCTTTGGTGATAATGACCTTGATAACCTAACCATGTTGGGATTTTCAGATGTCCCAATGTTTACCTCTTCAATATCCTTTTCAGTCGGTCTCCATGTCGGTTTGCGGGCCACATCATCTTGGTCAAACAACTCCTCTAAAGGAATCAATCCTTTAGGAATAATGTTTTCCTTAAGTTGCAGCACATCCATTTGATTTACTTGTATATTGTCATTACCATCATCATTTTCGGTATCTATTGAGGAATCTTTGAACTTACCCTTATTTTGCAGAAACTTATTGATCTCTTCATCATCTTGAAAAACTTGCCAACATCGTTGATTATCTGGAACGGTGGGACGATGCTTCACATGAATCTCAAATTTGTTGCTATAATTAATTGGAATTTTTAAATTGCTTGCTACCTTAGAAAGTCCATCAGCAACACCATTTTGTAGGCGAGGCACACATGTCAAGGTATAATCAGAAAACAACTTCAAAATATCTAAGATTGCATTTTGATATGCCCTCATGCGAGGATGTTTGGCCTGAAACTCACCCTTAACTTGCTTTATCACCAACTCGGAATCACCATAGACTGCAATCTTCTTTGCTTTCAGTTTCTTAAGAATCTTTAGGCCAGCAATGAGAGCCTCATATTCCGCCTCATTATTTGAACAATCAAATACTAGTTTATAGGAACACACTCTCACCTTGCTTGGAACTTTTTCTTGAGCGGAAAGAGGACTTCGAATCCACACACCAATACTAGCACCATCACTACCTATCGTGCCATCGAAATCCATGGTCCAAAGACCATCTTCATCCTCCTCAAGGTGTTGAAATTGTATTGCCTCTGATTTTTCTATTTGATGCCCCTTTTCTTCAGTTGTTTGCTCCATGATAGCTTGCTTTTCTCCTCTTTCCTTTTGTAGTACTTCTCTGAAATTTTCAGTGATCTCTGGTATGTCTTCCTCTTGAACTAACTGACTATCTATATCATTCAAACTATCAACAAATAAAACAAACGACTCCAAATCAGTATGTCCATAATTTACAGGAAGATTGATTGGCTTCTCTTTACTAGTTATCATATATTTCATCTTTTGCTCGTGATATAGCTTTCTCATTTCACCGAAGACTGGAATTGTGGCATAAGAGAAGTATAAATGTGGAGTACCCTTCAACTTAGCTCCCCAAGATCTCGAAAGTGGCATACCAAAACGTGGAGGAATGTCTGCCACAACCACATCCATCAAGACATTTTTCGTCGGGATTTGGTCTAAGCTAACAACCAAATCTTTGATGAGCCCAATACATCTCACACGGCTGGAATCAAATGAATACAAATCATGATATTTTCTGTTAATGTCTAACCCCAGTTTCTCCATGATTGCCTTTGTCATCAAATTGTGTGAAGCACCTGAATCGAACATGGCATTATGCAAGACATATTCATGCAATCTCAAACTTATATAAAAGGGAGGAACATCACTCTCAGGGGATCGACCATCCAATGCTGGCCCAAAGATCAATTCGGGTTGATCATCTTCAACGTTCACTGTGTCAAGCATGGGAACAAAGTTCAGAATTTTGGAGACTTGACCTTGGTAGCTGCTATTTTTCATGATTTCAGTCAAAGGAATAGATATTTTTAATTTGGAAATTTCATTTTCCAAACTAAATGCTGAAACTTTGTCGACTTCTTTGACTGGAATCTCTCTCCTATCTTTGATTATAGCTGCCTGATTTGTCTTTTCTGCTGCTGATATCTTGCTAGTTGTGGGATCAATTGTCTCTTTTCCTTTCTTCGGCGGTATCGGTGAATCCATCTTTGGTGCTGTGGCTTCCTTTCTTTTCTGAATGGGATTGATAGGAACATCTCAGTTCCTCAATGAATATTGCTTCAATTGAGTGGACAAGGCATTCAAATATCCTCTTTGGTAATCATCTAAATATGCATCATTAGCCAAGATAAAATCTTCATCTTGTTGGGCGCCTGAACTTTCTCCATACTCATCTTCTTCGGTGATGTAAATGGGCAGGTCATCAGGAGTAAAGAAGTGATTTTGGTCCCCTGCTACATCAGCATCTTCATCTGAATCTTGAGTTACAAAATTCTGCAAAAGAGGAGTTTTGATTGGTTGCTGGGCTGCCGGCTCTTGTACTCTTGGTTCATGCTGCTTGATTCTGTACTGAGGTTGTTGCTGGCCACGGTAATTTGGATTACAAATCTACTGTTCTGATTTGTCAAGGTTGAGTCTTTTGAACATCTCGCGAAGCCAAGGTGGTTCTGATGATGTAGATTCTTCCTTTATAGTCACTCTTTTCTCTGCCTTCAAATGTGCTCTCTTGTCGTTCAGATTTGCCTCAACATTAACAACAATCTTTTGCATATCTTCTAAAGTAGGCAGATCTCTATCCCGTAATGAGTAAGCCATCTCCGAATCAAATCCATCCAGGAATTTAAGAAGAACTGATTTTCTAGATGGTCTTAAATCATCAGGGATAGCATTATAAACTGTATTGAACCTGATAATATAGTCTTGGACAGACTCACCGGGATTGCGTTTGATATTATTGTACTCGGCATTAATCTGAAGTGGATCCTTTCTATGTTCCCAACGATCAAGAAACTGCTTTTGAAGTTCATCCAACGTAGGTATACTTCTAGCTCCCAAGCCTCTAAACAATTTTCTAACTTCTCCTCCGAATGTTTGCACAAACAATCGCATCGTTACATCCTCGTCATCAATCTCATATAAATCATAAAAAGTTGCCATTTTGTCTAAGTGCTGGTGAGAGGAAACACTTTGAGGAGTGCCATCAAATAAAGGAAGTTTACTTTGATAATCCGCTGGCATATCATGCAATTGCTGAGGTGAATCAAGAGGTGCAAAGCGAGCAGCCATTGCTCTAGGTGGATTTACTCTTGGTGTTGTTGGCAGAGTGGATGCTTCTACTGTATGGGGAGTATGCGAAGGTGTATGCGGAGGAGAAGCAATGTGGGATGAAGAAGGGGAATTAGCTGTAGACTCGGAGTAAGTAATTATAGGCTGCAAAGGAATGGTAGGAGTGAAAGGTGGTTCAGTAGGAACTCTAGAGGTAGATGTCGTGACGGTGGATCCAATGTTTGCAGATATGGCTTCTAAAAACTCAGAAGGTTGGATGCTTGGATGGTGGTCTGAAGGTGCCTCAAGATAAAATTGTCAATTAATTTATTATGCCTTTCAAATTCAAGAGCTGCAGCGAATTCAGGATTTGGAACAATAGAATCAAGAGCGTTTTCGGACCTAGTCTTGAACAATGACAATTCAAATCTTGCGTCGAAAGGAATTTCTTCAAGGTATTCAAAAAGTGCCGGACATGAATGAGATTTAACCAAGGGAGTCACTGAGCTTTCTTGATGGAGGATTTTTCAAATCAAATTTGGATTTTCATAAATAGTAGGTGGATTCGGATCTGGATTAGCTCTTATATGTTTTTTTGAAGCCAGTGTATTTATCAGGAGATCAAAAGAATGAAAGTAATTCAACCAATCGTTTATTAGACTCAATCATCCAAAGGTCTAGAACGATCAAAGGTACTAGGGTGATCTGCAAGTCAAAGTTTCGCAAGCTAACCGGAGATCGACTGAAGCAGCATTTATCTACTTTCTCTTATGCATAGAAAGAGAGTTTCGAAAGCTACCTGGCCTGACTTCAGACTCTGTCTAAGACTTGTGAAAAAAACTCATCAACAAGCAAGCCATTTGAGATTTCTTCCCCAGTATGGTTGCCACTATGTTAGTTCTCAAATCTGCCATAGGCTGAAATAAGGCAAGACTCAAAGCCACATCAAACCACGCTCAACCTCATAGCTAGCCCTACAAGGACAAGATAGGGCTCTCTCCGGGTCAAACTTGACAAAGATAATCGAAAAGGCTAGAGATGACCGAATTTGACTGATTTTAGGCTAGGTATTAAGTACAAAGAGTTTAGGATTGATTTTTTTATGATTTTTTTGAAATCAAGGGAAAGGAAATTTTGGATGCGGGGATGAGGCACATTTTTTGCAGAGGTTCACTTGGGGCAAGATAGGCAATTGTTTTGATGCCTTAAAGCAGGTGAGATGGATAGATCAGACTGGTGAGAGGCTGAGGAGAGCAAGGGGTCTCAAGGATTCTCCTTAAACTGAAGAAAACATATAATATTAAACAAATTTAAAGGCAGAGCATAGCAATTTCATGGATTCTACCTTAACACTTCATTTTCTTAATAATAGAAGATTCAATAGAGATAATGATGCACATACACAACTTACAAGTACTGAAAGAGACATACCTGTAGGTTTTAACCCTGTACAGAAATTACCTGCATACGAATTCTAAATCACAGGAAAAATAAAAATACGAGAGCATAACACAAAAAACACATATTCACAGATATTTCCCACTGGATCTCAAAACTGAGACTACTAGCTTGATTTTTCATTATTATATTCCTTTCAATGTTACAATACATATTTATACATGCCGAAGCATACAATACCATGGACCGAAAGCCATCGCGTCCAAAACCATGGACCGAAAAACCATAGGTAGGTTCGCCCAACCTAATATAAGGTCCAAAAAAAAATTTCTCGGGGTGCTACCCCGAACCCCGTAGAAGGGGGCTACCCACCCCCCTCAAACCCCCTGGACAGGGGGGGCTACC
>APFE030192300.1:343374-375262 GCA_000404065.3 Pinus taeda
CTCCCGGTTCACTACGTAGGTTAGTCGTGGAAAGAATATAACACAACCCAACAACACCATCAAGACATAAAGCAACATGGATCCCAAGTAGTGCTGCAAAACCCTGGTCTTTTCTTTGCCAAAAATGCTGATAAGATATGTACAATATAGTCTCAAAGCTATCCCAAGAGTCCAACCATCAAAATGACTAAGAAGATACATAATATAGGAAAACTAACACATTTCCTTGCCTCTAGGGATCGAGCTCACCATTTTAGGAGCTGTTTCAACCAATTCTAAGCAAAGCACTAAAGTCTAGGCAGTCAAAACAACTTGCCTCTATAAGCTAGGAAACCAATTCATTCATTAAATGTTTTGCCTTTTCATGAATGAATCTTCTAGAAGAGATAAATAAGTGTCATGTAAATATTAAAATTACATTAATTACATCAAGGAGGATGAAAAATCCCTCCAAAAGTCAAAACTAGTCAAATGCTGCGTTTTCCTGAGTTGTAGGTGAAAAGTTGGCAATTTTCCGTGATGCGTAGCACGCCATTTCTCTACGCGTAGTGCTCATTTGGGCCGACTTTTGGGGCACTTCCTGGCATCCCAATGAGGCACAAGTGGGCTTGTTGGAAAGGGCTAGATGTCTACTTTTCAACCCAAGTGGAATTTCTCAATTTGGTGCTCATTTGCTCCTCCACAAATGCAATCTCCCAAGACCACTTCCTGTGTGTCCAAAAAGTGGCAGAAGGTCATTTTTTGCATGTTTTTTGACCTTTTGGGGGCTCAAAACCTGATGAAATGTCTTGAAAGTGGCTAAGTAGGTGTACTTTGTCATGGAAAATCCAAAAATACTGACCTTTTGTAAAATGGACCTCCCCATCTTCAGGGTAGCGCGCAGCGCGGTACGCGTTGAGGGCTAAAACCTATTTTTGACAAAAAAAGAAATCAAAATTGACCAAAATTGATCCAAATTCTCTGAATTTTGAGCTGAGGGTGTATCATTGAGTGCCATGCTCCTTCAAGGAGGCTTCAGCAAAAATTTGGAGTGGATTGGGCCTTTTCCTCCGTTTTAGTGCCTTGGCCAATCGTCCTTTAAGTATCTTGATTTTTGCTTTGCACACATGCATGCGGGCCCAATAATGATTTTTCATGTGTCGAAGCAAATCTTTGTCTCTATTGGCTTTCGCCAACAACTTTTAGAAGTGAGTGTTCACCCGGATGAGAATTGATTCCCGATCGATAGGTGTCAAATCACTGGGTCTCCTACGGGCCAATTCTCGGTCTTCACGAATCTTCCGCTGCTCATAAAGTTCATGCTCATCTTCCAACTGTTTGTTGCGCTGCTCTAAGTAGTTGATCACCCATTTTTCCATCTGCAATTTCTTGTATAGTGACTCATTCTCAGCCCTTTGCTCTCGGATGATCTCCTTGAGCTATGAGGTAGGAGAGCTAGCATCAACATCAATGATATCCGTATCCTGACCTCTTGAACGACCCTCATCAATCATGGGCCTCTTGCCCCTGTCCTGGACCTCTACCCGTGCTCAAGAAGATGGCGAGACCCCTTCCACATGATGTGGAGATAATACTCGCTGTGCTGATGAAGTCAACGAGACCCCTTCCACCCCGGGTGGAGATAGTACTCGTCGTGCAGCTGCAAATAAGGCTCTGGGGCCTTTCTGATATGTCACATATGCTCGAGCATCAACATGCTCGGTCTCATGAATGTCAAACTGCTGTGAAGGTCCCCCCTCATCATGGACAATCTCAGGAGGTGGGTGTGGTACTGTGAAGAAGTCGCGAGAAATGAAATCCTCCCATGGAATACCCTGCTGTGTCAACTGATGCATCACTATGATCTTGATCAGTGCATAATGATAAATACTCTTGTGTTACTATGATGGGCTCTTCCTTTGTACCAAGGGCACCATCCTCTCTATATTTCGGCACATGAAAAATGGAATGTTAATCATTCGTACCTGTGTGAAATGCATCAACAAATGGATATGGTACGAATATAGACGTGGAAATCTTCCCTCACAAGCGAAATAGCGAATAATGAGCCTCATCAAGGGTGCATACTCATCCCTTAGGAATCTGAAGGGAAAAACAGCAGTTAGGTGTCTCATACATCTAGGTTTGATATATGGCTCATAATGAAATCTGTCTAACTGCTGGCGCTTGTTCCACTCCTCTCCAACATTTAGTATCCTGGTTGCTTGAGCAACAATCTCGGGTGATAGTGTGAATTCCACTCCTACAAGGTTCACATGACCATTGTGCAAATGTAGGACAAACAAGCGGACTAACTCTCTGTGATGTTGAATCTGTGAGATCCTCTCACAATACTCAAAACATGATAGGTACCGAAAACAGGTCACTGCAAGTGGACAAGCTTGCGAATGAGCCAAAGAGGTGGGCTCCTCCCTGACATGCCGACCACCTTTACCACCCTTGTGATGCCTCCTTGGCACTTCTATCTCCAGTGTTGAATCACGGTCATCACTCTGTTCATAATCTGATTCGGTTTCTGACATGGTTTTGGAGGCAAAGTGACTGAAATGTAATGCTGACTTTGCACCCAATGAATTGTTGTTTGACTTTTTGAAATGCTGTCACCAAGGGGACAAAAAGACATGGGAATTGTTAGGGAAAGGGGAACATGAGGGAATTAGGGACAATAAGATGGATTTTAAGGTGAAGTAGGGTTTGGGAATTTTAATGGATTTTAATAGGAAGATTATAAGATTGCATGGGAAAATTTTAAGGAGAATGTTGATGAAGGTGGGGAAAAAAGGATCAATAATGGGCAACCTTGGACAGCAAAATACTTTGAAACCCTAGCACAACTAAGTCTTTAAATTTCACACATCAGTGTAGGGTCTCAACTTCACATTTTCATGGCATTTTAAACATATTAATTTCTCAGTCATCTTGCCAAACCAAAACTAGCCATGGAGGAGAGGCCTACCTAAAGATTTCTTGAGAGAAAAGAGGATTTGGTAGCTTGTTGGCGGTTTATTGGGCGAAAAACCCAACGCATAGCAGACCTTTCCCAACTCGTAGTGCCCCTCATGTGTGTAGTGCCTGAGTAAAAATACACTGGAAAATTCGTGCTGTTGCGTAGCGCACCCTAGCTGTGTAGCGTGCCTCAGCTGGTGCGTAGCGCACTCCTGAAAACTGCCCAATTTGCTCAATGACTCTTGAAATCACCTTTGCAAGGATTCTCTTGGCTTGTGAGAGGAAAATGTGTTGCTAAAGAAGAGTGATGTGCTTTTATAGGCTCCCTTTTGATTTTTATTTGCCCAAAACCCACTTTGTAATGTTTGAATGTTGACACTTTTTGAATTAATTGGCTTTGACTTCTGGTTTCCTTTTTTTTGTTTGAAAAAATTGGTTGAAATGATGATTTCTTCTAAAAAATTTTGCAGAGATGGCTTCGGATATGCTTTGGAAAAGGAGACCAAGGTTTTGCTTCAACATTTGGAGAATTTGAAATTTTGACAAAGTTTTACAAAAAATGAGATAATGACCTTTGTTTTTCAAAAACAAAGTTTTGAGAACAAGGTGAAAATTTAACTGTACAATGATGAGAATTATTGAAATGATGCTTTATGAAGGACATCCCTTTGGCCTGCTGGTCCTTTATGACCTCTCAAGACAAAAATTGACTCAAGCCTAGACCTAAGACCTCGAAATTTAAAACAAGATAAATGACCCTTTGAAGATTTTATTCACTCAAACAAACCTGAACCAGCAGTGCCAAACAGGAGGGGAATAAAAGACACAAACTCCTCCAGCAGAGTTATGGCATGCCTAACAGAATGCAACATGATCACACTGATGGGACACCTAATTATGAAATGCAAAGAGCTTTGATCTCTGGTGGAGGGCTACTAGACTGACTCTAATAGGACCATCAAGGAAAAAGTCACCTCGTGGAGAAGAATACTTTATATTTTTTATTGATGATTTTTCCAGAATGTGTTGGATAGGTCTTCTAAAGCATAAAGATGAAGCATTTAAAAAGTTCAAAGCCTTCAAAGCTTTGGTTGAAAATGAACCAAATCGCAAAATCAAATGCCTTAGATCTGATCGAGGAGGTGAATTTACCTCGGATGAATTCTTTGACTTTTGTGAACAACATGGAACAAAAAGGCAGTTCTCCACTACAAGGACTCCTCAACAAAATGGAGTGGTAGAATGAATGAACAGAACTGTTCAAAAAATGGCTCAAGCTATGCTAGATGAATCTAGAACTCCTGCAACCTTCTGGGGTGAAGCTGAATTCACCACTATCACTATTCTCGACCAAGCAAATGTTTGGGTAAACAACACTCAAACTCAACATGAACTTTGGTATGGTAAGACTCCTACTATAAAATACTTTAAAGTTTTTGGAAGAAAATATTACATCAAAAGGACTAATGAAAAACTTGGTAAGTTTGAACCCAGAGAAAATGAAGGTATTCTTATTGGTTACTCTTCCTGAAGTAAAGGATATAAATGTTATAATAAAATACTTGGGAAAATTATTGAAAGTATTGATATTGTGGTTGATGAAGCATGCAAAAATCTAAAACAGATAAAAACCAAAGATTATGACAATGAAGAAGATGAGCATTATTTTCCCACATCAAATCACATTGATTCAGAATAAGAAACCAATGAAGCACCAGAAAAAGAAATAATGGTAGAAGAAAAGAATTCGTCCAGGTACGTTCATAAAAATCATCCAGAAACTCAAATTTTAGGGGAAAAAGAGGCAGGCGTGTAGACTAGAAGAACTATTACAGAAGCCTCAAGCTATCTAGTATTACTATCTTCCACCGAACCTCAAAATGTAAATGAAGCATGCAAAGATGAATGTTGGGTGAAGGCCATGAATGAATAACTTGAGCAAATTTAAAAGAATAATACTTTGGAATTAGTTCCTAGACCTCATGATAAGAATATCATAAGAAATAAATGAATATTCAAAAACAAGCTAAACAAAAATGGAGAAGTTATTAGAAACAAGGCCAGAGTTGCTTGTAAAGGATATGCTCAACAAGAAGGTATAGATTTTGAGGAAAATTTTGCACCTGTTACTAGACTTGAAGCCATAAGGATGTTTCTTGCTCTTTCTAGTTTTCAGAAATTCAAAGTATACCAAATGGATGTAAAATCTTCCTTCCTTAATGGAGACTTAGAAGAAGAAGTCTATATTAAAAAACTAGAAGGATTCATTCTTGGAAATGATGAAAAACTTGTATGCAGACTTAGACATGATCTTTATGGTCTAAAACAAGCTTTAAGGCCCTTGTATTACCGTCTTGACAAATATTTCCACCAACAAGGTTTTTCAAAGGGGTTAGCAGATAACAATCTATATACAAAGTTTGACACTGGTAAATTGCTAATAATTGTTGTTTATGTTGATGATATCATCTTTGGTGGCAATCATGAATCCATGACTCAGAATTTTGCTTCAGTAATGTAGCAAGAATTTGAAATGTCCTTGCTTGGTGAGCTTACCTATTTTCTTGGTCTACAAGTTCAACAAAATAAAGATGGTATTTTTCTTTCACGAACCAAATATCTCAAACAGATCTTGAAAAAGCATGGCATGGAAGATCCTAAACCAGTATGTACCCCAATGGTAACAGGATGCAGTCTCAGCTCAAATGATGAATCAACAACAGTACATCAAACAACTTACAAATCCATGATGGGCAGTCTACTTTGTCTAATAGGTACCCAACCTCACATCATGCATGTAGTAGGCATAGTTGGAAGATTCCAAGAAAATCCAAAGGAATCACACCTTCAGGCAATCAAAAGGATTTTGAAATATCTTCAAGGAACACAGAAGTTTGGTTTATGGTATCTGTTGGGCCATGAATATGACCACCTTTTTAACACTTATTACATCCATTTTTACTTTTCTTTATCATATTATTAATCACGGTTTATCATATAATTCTATTTTATAAATTATTTATGCTCTTATGGATGAATATTATTTATCTTCCTTTATTTCTAATAAATTGATGATTATTTTATCAATGATAGTTTCAATAAATTAGTTGTAACATTATTCATCATTTTTAACCTCCAAGATATTTTCTAGATTGAAGATTTGACCATTAAATGTGCCAACTCAGACATTCGCTGGAATAAGAAGTGATAGTTTTGCAGTTGAGATTCTGCGCAAATGAAGAAGAATTTGGAAAATCTGAAACATGGGTTTTGTCCGGAACGGACCCAATTAACTTTTGCAAGGGACGGTTTTCCAAAATTCGGCTTGTACTGAGAGAAACGTAGGGTTCTTTGAGAACAATTTTCTGAGACTTGTTGTTGCGGTCGTCCTCCACATCTCAGCTGCAAAGCCAAATTCGGCTTGCTCTTGTTGAAAGATAGATGGAAATATATTTTCTTGTTGATCAATTGGTTAGAATCAATCCAATTTTGTAATAGAAATCATGTTGTAATTATCTTTGTTGTAACTTCTCTCTGATCTCTCTTTATTTAAATGAGAGCAGAGATCAGAGAAGGGGATGATTAATTTGGAGCGGGATGATGAATTCAGGGATAGATTCAGAATTATGATTTGAATTAGAGCTTCAGAATTAAAGATTCATGATAGGATAGGAGGAAGAAGAGATTATTCCATGCTGTAATTCTCAAAGCTTCAGATGTTGTAATGATTTCACAATTTAATGATTAATACCTGATTTGGGAATTGCTATTCATTCTTTTCATCTGAAATAGCCCAACAGCATCCACTGGTGACTAAGGGCCCAGCCTCTGGTGAATTGTGCTGCTACTGTATATTATCTCTTTGGTTTATGCGTGGTTTTCATTATCAACTTTATTTGGTAATCTGGTATGTTCTATTATTTTACATCATGGTTCTGTTATATCTGATTTATGTTCAGTTGAGTAATATCGTTCTCTATGACAGGAATGCCATATTGATTTATCTTGACTTGGTAACGCATTGTTGTTCTTTTAATCATTGATATAACGTTGCTGGTCCTTACAGAATGTATTGTTGTTCAATTACAGTGTATCCGTGTTGTAACACTCTTTAATTGGTATTACTGAATTCATCTTAGAGACTATATTTCCTTGCGATTACTAAATCTATGAACGTTACTGTTCCATTCCAAAATACAGTCATATTCTTTATAACTAAGACTGATAATCGGATTACCACGATCAGACTACTATTAAGGTGTGTCGTGTGTTAAGTTATTGTGTATTTATATTTGACTTTCCAACGCTGTTCCATATTCTATCATTAATCAGTGTTGTTCTATTTACCGTGTGCTCTTCAATTCATCCTTAAAGATAGGGGATTGCCATTTGATTTTTGTAGAACATGGTTGTTGCATTTATTCTTGTAGACTAAGGTGTTGTTTCTTATTGAATTCAGTTGCTGTTACATTTCCTAGCTGTTGTTCCATTTCCTGTTATTTGCATTATCTTTGCTTTGGTGTGAAGAACGATCTGAAACTGTAGTGGGCATTGACATTTGTTGTCTAGTTCCCAGATTGATGATTTGTTCCTTAGTTATCGTTAGCTACATCAGTTTACAAAGGGATGAGTTACTGTTATTGTACCCTTGACTGATCGTTTGATGTAGTTTTCTGAATGCATGATTTAAGTCTTAACGTGCTTTGCTGTAAGTAGATCTCATTTTGAGCATCTGTTTACTCTTGTATTTTGAGCACCGTACTACATCTTTCATAACATTACTCTTGAGTAAATAGCTACCTCAGACTGAGTACACTCTTGAAATAAAAAGTCTTCCTTGGGTTGACAATTAATGTGAAGATAATTAGGAGTTAAATAGACACCTTTTTATCGCTCGACATTTTGGCGTCGTTGCCGGGGAGAGTGTAGCCATTTTTAAAAGAGTAGTGTGTGTCTGATGAGTGCCTATTAGGAAAGAATTGGGTATTAAAAATGGAAGCTAAGAACCTACGTACAGGAGCATGTAAAAGCCCTACTCCCCCACCCGCTTTCCAACAAAACTGTTAAAGAATTTAGAGTAGAAATAAATGTTTGAATTTTTGTGTGAATGACTAGAAAAAAAATAGAATTTTTTAAAAACAAATCTCATGATTTTTCTCAAGTGGTGATGTAAGCACCACCCATTTCACTAACCAATTGACAGGAACATTTGAAGAAGGAGCCTTAAATAAACACATGAAGAACATCTTCTATTATGGTAAGAAATGGCTCACATTTCTACTTTTGAATTTCTTATCAAAGATCTAGGAGGAGTGACACAAATGCACATAATTCCCCCATCTTTATCAAATTTTCATGGTTTGACAAATGAAGATCCAGATACATTCTTATTTGAGTTCGAAATACTTTGTATAGGATATGATTATTACACTAATGATCAAAGATTGAAAGAGTTTCCTCTTACTCTAAAAGGAGCAGCTCTCCGATAGTTCATGAGCCTAGGTGGGAATTGTACCCAAACATGGGAGGACATGAAGAACATATTCTTGAAGAAGTACCAAGACTATTGCAAGGCCAATGAAGCTATTTTCGGTATGATGCAAGGGGAAGATGAAATTTCGGAGGACTAAGTAGATATATTTCAATACAACCTTCAAAAATCAAAATATAAGCATTTGGAAAAAGAGACCTTAGAAACACTCCTTCTTAAAGGAATCAAAGATAAATTTTTTAGAACTCTTAAATCTGATAGGAAAAGGTGATGTTTTTCAGTGGTCATATGATGATGCTTGTGAATTGTGCATAAGGTATTCAAGAGGAATCTCCAAGGCTGGTAAGAATTCTAGAGATGTTCGTTCTCTCTTTTCCAAATCTGCTACAAGAATAGGAGACATAAGAGCTGAAATCAATGCTTTATTTGAAAATTTTAAAGTTGATTTTATTAGCTCTCTAAATGCAAAATTGGATGTTTTGCAGGTTCATAAAAATGAAGAATTTGATGAAGTGTTTTGCCCTCATGACCGAAAGGAGCAGCCCATAGATAGTTGTTCTTCCTTAACTAGGATGGAAGTATCATTTCAAAGAGATGAGAAAGTTGCAACAAGGTAAAAACCATGGAAATCATGGCCTATAGGTATGGTTCAAAACATTTCATCTCCATTCTCTTACTTGCATAATCCATTATGGAATACTAATGTGTTAGGACAGCCATGCCAATTTCAATATAACCACCACCAATCTTGTCTACAAGTTTGGCATGGTTCACCTTATGATTGCATGACTACTCTCCCTAATTTTGTAGCACAAGCACATTCTCCATATTCTTCACCAACTCTTCCACAACATCTTGCTTGCCCATCAAAACCGTTCACACAACCCAATCAACTACATCATCAAAATGCTCCATTCCTTGCACATTTTCCAGCTCAACTAATTCCACACCCTCACCATAATAAACCAATACAACATGCTTACAATGTTGAATTGCCAAATTTATCCACCCTTCCCACCCATTATATCTCACATGTATCATTAGAGAAAACTTACAATGAGTTTCAGAATGTTTCAAATTCAAAAATTGTAGAAGCTATGGAAGAAAATGAGGTTTCTTATAGTATGTATCAACAAGCTATTTTAAAAGATCAAGAACTTCATGATCTGATGGATATCAAAAATTAAGAAAATAACGGATACATTGAAGATTGGTTTCACTCCATCATTTGTTTGCAACATCACTCTATGCTTCAACAATTTTTTATACCATTTTTTCAAGGGAAGTTGGTTTCTCATACCCTAATTTTCATTAATATGCATTTTTCAAATTTGGTTCTGTGTATACGTGAAGCCTTATTTCAAAAATGGCTCGACTGGAAGTACTCATATATGTAGTCATATTCATTTTCAAATCAAAATATATTAATGTAGGAAATAAAATAAATAAGGGAATACATAAATGCATTTTGTTCTTTTATGTAAAACTAGTTTTTTGTTGCAACATGCTATGCAAATCAACATTGGTGATAATTTTTTAATTAATTTGTGTATGTATATGAATTATAATGGAAATAATAGTTCTACAAACACTCATATTCACTTTTATCACCAATCTGAAAAAATATTTCAATATCATATTTTTTTGGCTTGTAGGCTTGATGGAATTTCTGCAAAAACAGTCGGAACAGTCATGTTTTGAGGGACCGAAAGGGAATATTTTTAAAACCTGTTTTTATCCTAAGTAGCCCTTGATGTATAATTTCCAACCCAATTTGAATCACTCAATTTGGATTTGAAACAAAAAAGTTAGAACCAAAACATTGACCGGATGTTTAGCGGGCAACTCAGGAACAAAGTTGGTACAGTCAATTTTTGGAGGCCTAAATGAATGAATTTTTAAAACCTATTTCTATGGTAGATTCCCCTATGAATCTAGTTTACAATTCAATTAGAATCACTCATTTTTGATGTCGTATGGGGAAGTTATGATCAAACTACTGACTGTCTATCGTAAATCAGCACTCTTAAAACTCTGACTTTCTGGTTGTTCTTTACGGTATTAGACCAATCAATTTTTCTTGTCTTCAAAACATATTTCTATTGGAGATAACTAAATGCATCTACTTTTATTTCCAATTTGAATTATTCAAATCCAACATCAAACGAAAAATTTATGCTTGAAATATCAATTGTTGGTCTAAACCGAATAATCGAAAATGACTCTATTATGCAGGTTGTTCTAACTAAAATTGACATATCATATCATTGAATATTTAAAACCTATTTATACTGGAGATAAATATTTGAATTACCTCTCATTTGGCTTTTTAATCACTCAATTTTGACGAAAAACAAAAAAATTGTGATTAAAACACTGCAGGTTAGCATGATTGGCCACTACTCTCCCGCAGGTAACAAATAAATTTTACTTTGTTATTTTCTCCATGGATTTGTTCTACAGAGTAACTACTTGTTTTTTTTTTTTGCATAATTCTTAGATTAGGGGAGCCTGCGCACCTCTCTTTCTCCATGATTTAATGTTTTTTTGCATGTAGATACTCGTTTTTTGTAGGTCTTGGGAAAATAAAGAAGGTTAATTATGGACGAGTGATTTTGAAAGAAATTTTCAATGAAACAAATGAATTTCATCCAAATCATTACCCAATGGATTCATAGTACAAGAAATGAAGAATTGATTTCTATTTGAAGATTCATGACTTGTCACTGTTGCCAAAACATTTTTCAAAGAGATCATTTTTTTTACATAACATTATAGCTGTTGTAACTTAATTTATTTATTTACATACTGTTTTTAAATAAAATTTTGTTTCCTTTCTGATCTCTCTTATATTTTTTGTTTCAGGTATTGATTCATTCAAACTGTAACCCATCCTCAGCATCAATACAATGAACATCTAATTCATTCTTTGCGTGCTTGAATTTTATGTTTGTGCATTTTGTTGTTCCTTTTCTGAAGGAACAACATTTGTGTGCACTTTTGTTGTTTCTGCTATTCATTTTCTAAAGGGACATCATTTTCATTTTGTTGTTCTTTTTTCAAAAGAACAACACCTTTTGTGTCAACCGTTCCTTTTTCACGGTTCATTTCGCTGTTCCTTTTCCATGGTTCATCTTGTCGTTCATTTTCCATGGTTCATTTTGTTGTTCCTTTTTCATGATTCATTTTTGTTGTTCCTTTTCCAAAGGAATGGCACTTGTGTTTTCGTTGTTCCTTTTCCAAAGGAACGACACTTTTCATTTTTGTTGTTCCTTTTCCAAAGGAACGACACTTTTCATTTTTGTTGTTCCTTTTCCAAAGGAACGGCACTTGCGTTTTTGATGTTCATTTTCCAAAGGAACGACACTTTTAATTTTTGTTGTTCCTTTTCCAAAGGAACGACACTTGCGTTTTTGCTGTTCCTTTTCCAAAGGAACGACAATTTTCATTTTTGTTGTTCCTTTTCCAAAGGAACGGCACTTGCGTTTTTGCTGTTCCTTTTCCAAAGGAATGATACTTTTCATTTTTGTTGTTCCTTTTCCAAATGAACGACACTTTTCATTTTTGTTGTTCCTTTTCCAATGAAACGACACTTGCATTTTTGTTGTTTCTTTTCTAAAGGAATGACACTTTTAGTTTCTGCTGTTCCTTTTTCCAAAGGAACGACATTTGCATTTTCACACTTTTTCGTGTGTATTTTTGCTTTTTAGTGTGCATTTCCTTTGTTGTTCCCTACCAAGAACAACACTTTTTTTGAGTGTTTTTGTTGTTCCTTCAAATGAGCAACACTTTGGGAGTATTTTCGAGAGCAACCCTTTCTTCCTTTTGTGGGATTATTCCTAGTTCATCTCAACCACATTATACTGATTTTTTTTCATGGCATGAAGTACACTATTTTTATGAGGACGAGAATTATGGATTATATTGAAGCGAGTTAATATCATTCACGTTATGATTTTTAACAGGACAGCTCATTGATGATAGATTCTTTTCAAAATGGACACAATTATTTATATATTACTTTACTACATTATTTTCTATTGTACATGATACTGATTGATCATCTTAATGCCATGCTGGTTCCATCCTCCCTAGTTATAATCTTCTCTGTCTGTAATAAATAAGATTATGGGTATATTTTTTTCTATTGACATGTTGAACTTCTTCCACCATCCCTACTCTTAAGGAGTACTGAGCCTCCCTCTTTTTATCATAAAAATGTGTAATAACAACAAAATTTTGTTCGCAGATGGAGGATAGGGGGTCTCATTACAAGCCAGCCTACAATGTTCATAAGGTTGTAACAAAGTGACATTCCCATTATGGCCACCACACCAGGGTTATGATCTATTTTATAGCCAAATTATCCTTGGAACAGAAGGTCTCATCACGAGCTGGCCTGATCACTTTTGCTACATCCCGGTGAATGGCAGTGTGGTTATTTGGTTACTACACCAGCACACTGATCTCTTCTATAGAACAAAACTGGAATTCTCCATTTATAAATTGAGGATCATGGCTCATATGGATTAAAAAGCAACCCTGTCGAGGCTATGGACGCATGCTAGCAGCAGAGGCTCTGCTTATGGTATTGAAGTTATATCTTATCATCAATTATTACTATAATACCCTATTCTTTTTTTTTTCTTTTTATCGGAGAAGTTATTTCCTTAATTGTTTCCCTATTTTGAACCTTTATGCATGAGAAATTGTTTTATGATCAATCGCATCATTTTCAGCTAGAATACCGTTAGTAAAGCATCGTTTTGACATATTGTTGTCATTTTCTCTTTTCATAACTTATCATCAATCCAAAGCGTCCTATATTTTATTCATAACTATCTTTACACACTCTGCTCTCATTATAACCATGACTCTCGCCGTCCTATCTTTGCTATGTGTACTCTGCTTCATTTACTGCTATATTGTTCATTCCCTTGCCTTGCCATCAGCACAACACATCTCATATGCTTTATGGTCATCAAATCCATTTTCCAATTAGGGAGGGGGAATCTATGCATTATGGGATTACATGCGATATGATTACTGCACTCTGCCATCACTTGTTGATTTGATAAAATATTAGTATTGCATGCATAAAATAAGTTTTTTTGATTAAAATTTTTGCATGCATCTTACTCTGTTGTTATTCGAAACTAACACTATGGATTCAAGAATATTGTATGGAAAATAGCGCTTTGTGTATAAGAGAACAACAAGTATAGGCAGAACTATATTCGCAGCATCACCACACTATTGCAACTACCAGAAGAGGCTCGAGCAACTCGCGAACGTGAACAATTCTTCAAACATGATGTGCTTGCCTGGATTCCACCTTTTGCATCACTTTGAGCACTAAATCTGCCTACATCAGCTTCAACAAATGCCAGTCCATATATGTCATTCCACATTTTTCTTTTTGGAGATAAAACTTGAGGTAACATAGCATAATTTTCTATTTCATTACGAATTTAGGAGAATTCAATGAATATCCATTGAGCATTATTTATCATCATTCATTCCACATATTTACCACTTCCCATTTTTCAGCGACATATTATCTTTCAGTTTGGGGGAGTGTTCCTTTCATTCATTTCTTTCTCATGACCATGTCATCCATATTCTTTATCATCCATTGTTATTCTTATTCATTCTCAACACTTCCATTATTCCATGTTGTTTTACACCAAGCATAGAATTCAACATATGGTAGCAACCAACTCAATTTGTTTTCTAGCATCTCATGAGGCCATGCTAACTTTTCAGAGAGGGGGAGGAATTGCTATGCATGATGGATGTTTTTTTTTTGCTTTCTTTCTCATTTAAGGCATACAATTTCAGTGCAAAAATTGATTTCCATAATATTTTTAAAACTATGAACTCACTTCTTGTGATTTCTGGATAACATAGATGTATCATTAAAATACACAAACCCAGATAATTTCAAGTGAAATTGGTTCATAAAATTTCAGAAATCATGCACTCTCACCTACAGCCATTTTGTTTATATCTCATGATCCGTGCATCAAAACAATCTGATTTTTGGATCATAGAAGCATTAATATATTTCAACAAAATCGGGTTCATAGTTTTTGGGAAAATGGTTAATGAAGGTTGTTGTCACTTATATCATATTTTGCTGCAACTTCATTGTTATACCTTCATCAAAATTGAATATTCATTAAGTGAGGAAGAATTCATTTGTTCTATGAGCTGAGATGAACAAATTTTTTTTGCTTGGTTAACACATGGGTTTTGTCTTTGGGTTGCATGAGAACATGCAACATATTCAGTTTTTGTTGCATGAGGACATGCAATATATTCGGTGTGGGGGTGTGTTGGGACGTGAATATGACCACCTTTTTAACACTTATTTCATCCATTTTTACTTTTCTTTATCATGTTATTAATCATGGTTTATCATATACTTCTATTTTATAAATGATTTATGCTCTTATGGATGAATATTATTTATCTTCCTTTATTTCTAATAAATTGATGATTATGCATGATTTTATCAATGATAGTTTCAATAAATTAGTTGTAACATTATTCACCACTTTTAACCTCCAAGATAATTTCTAGATTGAAGATTTGACTATTAAATGTGTCAACTCAAAAATTCGCTGGAATAAGAAGTGACAGTTTTTCGGTTGAGATTCTGAGAAAATGAAGACTAATTTGGAAAATCTGGAACATGGGTTTTGTCCAGAACAGACCCAATTAGCTTTTTCAAAGGACGGTTTGCCCAAATTCGGCTTGTACTGAGAGAACCGTAGGGTTGTTTGAGCACACGTTTCTTCGATTTGTTGTCGCGACCGTCCTCCAAATATCAGCTGCAAAGCCAAATTCGCCTTGCTCTTGTTGAAAGATAGATGGAAATATATTTTCTTGTTGATCAATTGGTTAGAATCAATCCAATTTTGTAATAGAAATCATGTTTTAATTATCTTTGTTGTAACTTCTCTCTGATCTCTCTTTATATAAATGAGAACAGAGATCAGAGAAGGGGATGATTAATTTGGAGAGGGATGATGAATTCAGGGATAGATTCAGGATTATGATTTGAATTAAAGCTTCAGAATTAAGGATTCATGATAGGATAGGAGGAAGAAGAGATTATTCCATGCTGTAATTCTCAAAGATTTAGTTGTTGTAATGATTTCACAATTTAATGATTAATACCTGATTTGGGAGTTGCTGTTCATTTTTTTCATCTGAAGTAGTCCAACAGCATCCGCTGGTGGCTAAGGGCCCAGCCTCTGGTGGATTGTGCTGCTGCTGTATATTATCTCTTTGGTTTATGCATGGCTTTCATTATCAACGTTATTTGGTAATCTAGTATGTTCTATTATTTTACATCACGGTTCTGTTATACCTAATTTATGTTCAATTGAGTAATATCGTTCTCTATGACAAGAATGCCATATTGATTCATCTTGACTTGGTAACGCATTGTTGTTCTTTTAATCATTGATATAACATTTCTGGTCCTTACAGAATGTATTGTTGTTCAATTACAGCGTATCTGTGTTGTAACACTCTTTAATTGGTATTACTGAATTCATCTTAGAGACTATATTTCCTTGCGATTGCTAAATCTATGAACGTTGTTGTTCCATTCCAAAATACAGTCATATTCTTTATAACTAAGACTCATAATCAGATTACCAAGATCAAATTACTATTAAGGTGTGCCGTGTGTTAAGTTATTGTGTATTTATATTTGACGTTCCAGCGTTGTTCCATATTCTATCATTAATCAGTGTTGTTCTATTTACCGTGTGCTATTCGATTCATCTTTAAAGATAAGGGATTGCCATTTGATTTCTGTAGAACACGGTTGTTGCATTTATTCTTGTAGACTAAGGTGTTGTTTCTTATTGAATTCAATTGCTGTTACATTTCCTAGTTGTTGTTCCATTCCCTGTTATTCGCATTATCTTTGCTTTGGTGTGAAGAACGATCTGAAACTGTAGTGGGCATTGACATTTGTTGTCTAGTTTGCAGATTGATGATCTGTTCCTTGATTATCTTTAGCTACATCAGTTTACAAAGGGATGAGTTACTGTTACTGTACCTTTGACTGATCATTTGTTGTAGTTTTCTGAATGCATGATTTAAGTCTTAACGTGCTTTGCTGTAAGTAGATCTCATTTTGAGCATCCGTTTACTCTTGTATTTTGAGCATTGTAATACATCTTTCATAACATTACTCTTGAGTAAATATCCCTCTCAGACTGAGTACACTCTTGAAACAAAAAGTCGCCCCTGGGTTGACAATTAATGTGAAGATAATTAGGAGTTAAAAAAACACCTTTTTATTGCTCGATAGTATCCTAGAGATACAGATCTTCCTCTTCATACATATATAGATGCAGATTCCAAAGAGAGTGTTGATGATAGAAAAAGAACTAATGGTGGTGCATTCTATATGGGTTCCAGGTTAGTGCCTTGGTTCAGCGAGAAACAAAGTTCAATTGCATTATCTACAACTAAAGCAGAACACGTGGCTACTGCATCTTGCTGCACATAACTACTTTGGATGATGCAAACCTTGCAAGACATTCATATCGCATGTACTCCACCCATCTCCATCTTATGTGATAATACAAGTGCCATCAATATTTCAAAGAATCTAGTCGTGCACTCCAAGACCAAGCACATACCCACCAAATATCATTTTCTACATGAAAAAGTGCTTGAACAAAAGGTCAAATTGGAGTATGTTCCCTCCAAAGATTAGGTTGTTGATATATTCACTAAACCACTGCTGAGAGAGACATTTGAATATCTTAGACAAAAGCTGGGGGTAGTTGTTGCATCATCCTGCTGTTAAATCCTATTTTTCAGAGAAAGGTTGTTATACATGAGTTTCATGAAGCGTAGTCGCATACATACGCAGGTTTCTGTGGGCATAGTAGCGTATATATGGGTTTGAAGAAAAGCAGTAAGCTAGACTAGAAAAAGGGGGCTCTGCTATGGTTTTGTCAATTATTTGCTCTGTTTGATGACGGTTACAATCTGCTGATAACATGTGGAAATATATTGGTCCTCATAAATTTGTTTATAACTTAATGTATATCTGATTGATGATGATGTTTTGATATCTCTTTCTGACATATGCAGTGATCAAATCTAACAGTTAACAGGTGGAACAGGTTCAGGGGGAGAACATGCTATGCTTCTAATAAAACATTGTTGACATTATGCTTAGAAGTCTTTGGTACCAAATCAATGATGATGATTTCTTACTTTATGATGATAGGATTATACTCACATATGTTGATTATCATGGTTTATGATGTGGGATGTTCTCTAGTGATGATATAATGAAGGTTCTTATGGAAAGATCATGCAGTTCTTGATAATGATGTCTATGGTATTTCACATTCATATGATATGATGTGAATGATTTTTTGCTACCACGTGGAGATATGACATATGCTTAATTGATTAATGGAAGGCTATGATAAGGGAATGAAGCAAGTTGATCTTGATGAGATCAAGAGGATGAGTTGATATATGTTGGCATACTTTGACACGGGTTGATGATATTTTGGGAACTAATGATGAACATATACATGTTGCTGGTTTGGATATTTTTGATAGATGTTGTTGATGGTGTAGATCATATGATAGTTATTGATTACTATCATGGTCTTGTCTTAGATATTTGGTCTCTGTCATTTAATGTAAAGGTCATGAAACGACCTAATTTGTAACCCCACTATGTACGGGATGGATAATGTAAGGTTTCTTTTTTTGTCATGTATCAACAATTGGTATATCCCCACTTGGTTGGGTGGATGAGTCAAATTTGGTATATCCCCACTTGGTTGGGAGATGGATGTATGTATGAGTCATTGGTGACAGGAAGGTCTATATAGAGTCATGTTATTCTTTAGAAAATATTTTTGTAGACTTTGCTTGTGCTCAGGGGGGGCATGGACTCAATCATGGGAGCTCAATCAGTACACTTCAACATATCAGAGAATTTAGGATTTACTCAGGGGGAGCATGGCCCTTTGCCCCTGATGTCAAATGGGGAGAGTGACTGTTGTTGTTGCCATCAAGTCCAAAGGGGGAGATTGTTGGCATTATGGTAAAGGTGTTGTCCTTGATGGCAACTCACTCAGATGAAAGATCACAGTATAGTAGGTTAACAACAAATAATTGCATATCAAACTACATAGAATGAAAAAAAAGAGGTATATGCAGGTTCACCTTGACCAAGCTGCGTATACACATAGGTTCACTGTATACAAGTCGTGTATACGTACGCAGGCACTTTAACAGAAACAAAAGCACGTATATGTTGGAACACTAAGCTTTTGGTCCATGGTATTTGGTCCAAAGCATTTTTCCCCATGGTTTTGGTCCAAGGTATTTGGTCTGAGGTATTGACCTTAGGTATTTGGTCCAAAGTATTGGTCCTAAGTGGTTTTGGTCCATGGCATTAAGAAAGGCCTAAAACTATAAAAGGAGGAGAAGAGCATTATGCCAAAGTGTGCAAGTATCGAATATCTGATAAAGTGTGAGATCTAGTATGCAGGTTATTGGGTTATGGTGCATTGCTGGATCTGAACCAAGGATGAACCTTAGCGGATGATGAGGGATTAGATCTAATGATGGATTGAGATCTTAAGGCGTAAAACGAACTATCATGATGTGTTTTTGCTCATGTATATTCTAGATCTGAATACCAACGCATATATTATTCTGTAAATGATATGACCTGGGTATAATTGAAGTCTGGTATAGCTATAAAATTATGAATTAACATTTACATATGTATACATTGGCTGGCTTTGATAAAAGTGCATACACACGCTGGTTAGACATAGGGAAGTAGTGTATACCTTGTGAAGAATGTTTCTGTTGTTTTGTTTACTGTTACAAAGATTTGAGTTCTGTTCTGGTGACTGTATTTTGGTGATAGTATTCTAAATGATTAGATTCAGGAGTTTTAGTGATTGGTTTATGTACTTGATGATTGTATTGCAGCTATGATGTTGTTGATGGGTCCAGTATGAAAATTGGATGAAACGTGGCCTTCCGATTATGGTGTTGAGTTCCAGGAGTATCCAGTCTGAAAATTTATGAAATGTGGTCCCTTGTAGAAGAGTGGAGTTTCCTGTAGGGTGGCACCTATGTACTAGTAAACATATTGCCTAGTACAAGAGCTAGGGGGTTGTAGCTCCCTTCTATTAGTAGCTGGAAAACAAGAGAAGGTTGTAGCTTTCTGCAGGTAGAAGCGTGTGTGCTGGTATAAGTCTGCACCAGTACAAAAATTGTAAACAGATTTTTCTTATTATTAAAAGAAGATAGAGATGACAGGAGCAGGTTATTTTTACCCACATTGGGTTTCCACCTTATATCTTGGTGTTAATGTGTGATGCGTATGTCTAATGCTTTATTCTGCTTTTACTGCATTGTTTAATTAATATCTGACATAGTGGTTAAAGTACAATGCATGATAAATTGGGTAAATCAAAAGTTATCTGCATATACACTGGTTGCTTTAATAACAATCACGTGTACACCTTGGTTCACTTAGCTAAGGTAGCGTATACAAATCTGCTTATGGAAATGAAATATTGTTGATTTAAAAATACTGATTCACCCCCCCTCTCAGTATTTTTTCCAACACATCCTACTTGTTGAGTTTAATTGGTAATTGATCACCTTGTTGAAAAAGAAGCATGTGAACAATTACAAAGATTTAATTGAATACCCCATACACAGTGAAGTTCATGAATTGATAATGTATAGTATCAGCCAAGAATTGGTTGTAATTATAAGTGAAATTTGGTTGTTTTTATTTATTGAAAATGGATAGAAAACCAAGGATTACCTCATCAATAGATTGATCATAAGGGTATCCTAATAGATAGGAAAGAAGGGAATTGCAATGTCTAGAGGCTTCAGGAAACATGACAGATTAATAAGGTGGATTTCTTTTGGGCAATTCTGCATATTCATGCAAAACTATTTTGAATATTTGGGCTCTCTGTGGGAATGTTTATTGGCATTATGACACAAGTTTGGTGCTATGACACAGGTATTGTCCTTGTTGGGAACTCACTCAGATGACAGATCATAGTTTAGGCTCTCAAAATGAAGGAAAAAGAGATATACACAGGTTCCCCTTAACCAAGCCGCGTATACACATGGGTTAGCCAATCAAAAGGCGTGTATGTGTATACATGCACTTTCATGCAAGGAAAGGCACGTACATGTTCGAAAATTTGGTTTTGGTCTGTGTTATTTGGACTATGGTATTTTGACCGATTGTTATTGATCCAAGGTAGCTTGTCCGAAATATTGACCCCAGGTATTTGGTCCAAGGTTTTGAATCTAAGTGGTTTTGGACCATGGTATTAAGTAAGGCCTAAGACTATAAAAGGAGGAGGAGATCATTAGGCAAAGGCACTCAAGTAATTGAATATCTAATGAAGAGAAATATCTAGAATACTGGTCATTGGGTTATGGTTCATAGCTGGATCTAAATCAAGGAGGAGCCTAAGCGCTTGAAGAAGGATAAGTTCTATTGATGGGACAAGAACTTAAGGCTTGAAGAGAAGCATCTTTATGTGGTTTTGATATTTTATTTGAATAGTTGGCGGATGTCGTAATCTGTAAATCTAATGATCTAGGTATAACTGATGTCTGAATAGTTGTAAAGGCTAAATCATCTTTTACAGATCTGTACGCAGGTTCATTACAGCGAGGGCACGTATACACGCTAGTTTAGCATTTCAAAATAGTGTATATGCAGGTTTGTCTTAAGAGAAGTGCGTATGGACGTAGGTTTGACACATTGAAGTAGTGTACACGTCATAATATATGCTTTAGCTACTTTCGTTTGCTGTTGTAGTGTTCTGGGTTCTGGCTTGGGCTCTGTGGTTACTATTACTGTGTTCTAGTTACATCTTTCAGAAAATTGATTGTTTGATTCAGTTTTGGTAGGTACAAAGGAGATTGGTTGATGCAGATATATTTTATGTTTGATTGATGTTATTGATGGATCTAGTTTGAAAATTTATGAAACGTGGTCCCTGGAAGAAAAGAGAAGGTTGTAGCCTTCTGTAGGTCACCACCTACGTACTAGTACATTAGCTAGTACAAGAGCTAACGGGGTTGTAGCTCCCTTCTAGGAGAAGTTGGAGAACAAGAGAAGGTTGTAGCCTTCTGCAAGTAGAAGTCTGCGTATTGGTATAAGACTGCACCAGTATAGAAATATTGTGAAAAGAAATTTCTTATTAAGAGAAGATAGAGACAAATTGCAGCAGGTGGTTTTCACCCACATTAGGTTTCCACCTTATATCTTGTGTTCTTGTGTGTGATTGTCTGCTCTATTTTTACTGTACCTGGTTGCTGTTATATGGCTCTGATGCACAAATTAAACATCAACATCTGACGAATTAACTAAATTATAAGTCTGCAGGATATACACTAGTTTTCTTAACAACAGTTGTGTATATATGCAAGTTTCATTAACTGAAGTAGCATATACAAATATGATTGTGAAAATAAATATTATTGACTTGCTAATACTAATTCACCCCCCCTCTTAGTATTATTTCCAACAATTGGTATCAGAGTAGGTTCTTCAAAAGAAGCTTGATCACTTGAAGGAAGATCTATCAACATGAGTAACTACGAAAGAGAGGTATCCATTAGACCACCAATCTTTGATGGGAGAAACTCCATCTATTGGAAGGTAAGAACCACAATCTATCTTCAATCTCTTGGAACCGATGTTTGGGAAATCGTGGAAGGAGGATACACTTTTCCATCAGCAATTCCTACAGATACGACAGGTAAAAAGTAGTATGAAACAAATGCCAAGGTTGTCAATACTCTATTAGGGAATCTGTCACAATCATAATTTATCAAGGTTATGCAACTCAAAAAAGCCAAAGAAATATGGGACAAGATCATTCTAATCTATGAAGGAGACGATCAGGTAAAAGGTGCAAAACTACAATCTCTCAAAATTCAATATGAAACTCTCAGAATGCACAATGACAAAAGTATAGCTAATTACTTCTTACGTATAGATGAGATTGTTAATTGCATGAAAAACTTGGGTGAAGAAATAAAAGAAGTTACTTTAGTTGAAAATGCTTTAAGATCCCTGTCTTCTAAGTTTGAATCAAAAGTTTTCGCCATAGAAGAAAAGCAAGATCTTCAGAGTATCACTATGTTACAACTGCATGGAGTCATAACTGCTTATGAAATGAGAAAAGGGGGTCCACCAGATATGAGAGAAGCTACACTCAAAGCTTCAGGAAAAGGAGAACTTAATGAATCAGGACATATGTCATAAGGAGAGGAAGAATCAAACTTTGTCAAGAACCTTCAATGGGGTTCTGGATGATTCAGAGGTAAGCTACCTTTCAAATGTTTTGCTTGTGGAAGAGTCGGTCATTATGCTACCAAATGTCCTCACAAAGATAAGCTTGATAAAGGTAAGGAATCAACAAAATGGAATAGAAAACAAAGTGTAAATAAGAAGAGCTACTATACGCATGAAGATAGTGATGGTTTATGAAATAATGATGAAGATGAAAATAGTAATGATTATAGAATTCTTATGGCTTTTGAAGATGATGATTTCTTGGATGCTTTAGATGAAGATGGTCTTTATGAAGAAATTTCTAAACTTAAAATTTGTTTAGAAGAAAAGAATATGATCATAGATACTCTGACATTTCAACTTGCTGAAAGTGAATAACATAATGAAATATTAAAATGTGAAATTGTGGGGCTAAGAAAAGATATTGAGAAAACAAAGGCCCTCAATCTCAAATTTGCTAAAGGATCAGAAAATTTAGATGAAATTATCAAAGTACAACGTTCTCCTCTAATAAAGATAGGTCTTGGATATATTGAAGAAGCATCTCAAACATAGAAGTCGTCAACCTCCAAAAGTTATCTTGATGTAGCAAGGAGAAGTGAACAATTTGACAATAGTTAGCAAAGGTATAAAGCAGATCACTAGGTAAATTGAGTTCAATCTACTTGAAGGATGAACAAAAGCTATAACCAACTTCAAGTAAATAACTCTCAATCTTCTTTAAGAATGAATCACCAGGTCAGTAGGTTCGATAATCACAGGAATTTCTTTAATGGCCAATGTTTTTCATGTTATAACTTTGGACACAAAGCTGCTCAATGTGTTGCTTACAAGACCATCATGACTAGAGAAGCACGAAATCAGAGGAATGTGAATGGGATCATGAAAACGACCTACAATAACTTTTCTGCTCTTGAAAATGAAATAGAATACTCTATCTGTAACAACTTTGGTCATGAAGACTCTAAATGCAGGAGTAAATTTTTGCAAACATGTCAGAAGGAGCAAGCTTCATTGGGTCCCAAAACATGGAGAAAGAAAGACCGCAAACCAATAAATGTGGTATAGACTTATATGCAAAAGGACAAGAAAATCAATGGTACATCGACAGTGGATGCTCAAAACACATGACAGGTGATAAAGAAAAACTTTAGTCATATAATGCCTTAGAAAAGGAAAGGAAGGTCTCATTTGGAAATGACACTCCTGCAGTCATAAAAGGTAAAGGTTCTGTTCTCTTAAAAGAAAAGGTTAAAGCTGGGAATGTTATGTATGTTGATGGTTTAAAGCATAATCTAAGTGTCAATCAAATGTGTGATCAAGGAAATGAGGTAATATTTTGATCAAATGGATGTGTTGTTCGTGAGCTTGATACAGGAGAAATAGTGATCAAAGGCATAAGAACCCAAAATAATTCATACATACTCAAGGGAGGACAACAACAGTGCTATCTCAAAACAAATGATGAACATTGGCTATGGCACACAAGATTGGGGCATCTAAGCTTCCCTCAGATAAGGAAAGCATGGAAATACCAGGCTGCTCACGATCTTCCTGACATCAGAATTCTAGAAAACACAAGATGCAAATCATGTCAATTTGGTAAGCAAACCAAAGCACATTTCTCTGAGAAGGAAGGATCAGCTAGTAAGCCTCTTGAACTTGTCCACACTGATTTATGTGGTCCATCGAGGAAAAAGTCACCTCGTGGAGAAGAATAATTTATATTGTTCATTGATGACTTTTCCAGAATGTGTTGGATAGGACTTCTAAAGCAGAAATAAGAAGCATTTGAAAAGTTCAAAGCCTTCAAATCTTTGGTTGAAAATGAATCATATCACAAAATAAAATGCCTCAGGTCTGATCGAGGAGGGGAATTTACCTCAGATGAATTCTTCGACTTCTGTGAAGAACATGGAATAAGAAGGGAATTCTCTACCACAAGGACACCTCAGCAAAATGTAGTGGTAGAAAGGATGAATAGAACTATTCAACAAATGGCTCGTGCTATGCTATATGAGTCTAGAACTCCTGCAACCTTCTGGGGTGAAGTTGCATTTGTTGTTGTCACTATTCTCAACAAAACAAATGTTTGGGTAAACAACACTCAAACTCCACATAAACTTTGGTATGGTAAGACTTCTACTGTAAAATACTTCAAATTTTTTGGAAGCAAATGTTACATCAAAAGGACTGATGAAAAACTTAGCAAGTTTGAACCTAGAGTAGATAAAGGCATTCTCCTTGGTTACTCTTCCCGAAGTAAAGGATACAAGTGTTATAATAAAAGAATTGGGAAAATTGTTGAATGTATTGATGTTGTGGTTGATGAAGCAGGCGAAAATCCAAAGCAAGTAAAAACTAAAGAGTGGAAATAAGATGAGGATTATCCTTCCACATCAAATCAGACTAATGTTGAAGAATAAGAAACCAATGAAGCATCAGAAGAGCAGATAATGACAGAAGAAAAGACTCCATCCAGATATGTTTAGAAAAATCATCCAAAGACTTAAATTTTGGGACAAAAAGGGGCAGGTGTGTAGACAAGAAGAACTATTACAAAAGCTTCAAGCTATCTAGCATTTCTTTCGTCCATCGAACCACAAAATGTACATGAAGCATGCAAAGATGAATGTTGGGTCAAGGCCATGAATGAAGAGCTTGCGCAAATTGAAAATAATAATACTTGGGAATTAGTTCCTAGACCTCATGATAAGAATTTCATAGGAACAAAATGGATATTCAAAAACAAGCTGAATGAAAATGGAGAAGTTATTAGAAACAAGGCTAGACTTGTTTGCAAAGGGTATGCTCAATAAGAAGGTATAGACTTTGAAGAAAATTTTGCACCTGTTGCTAGACTTGAATCCATAAGAATGTTCCTTGCTCTTTCTAGCTTTCAGAAGTTCAAAGTATATCAAATGGATGTGAAATCTGCCTTTCTTAATGGAGACCTAGAAGAAGAAGTTTATATTGAGCAACCAGATGGATTCATCCTTGGAAATGATCCAAAACTTGTATGTAGACTCAGAAAGGCTCTCTATGGTCTAAAACAAGCTCCAAGGGCCTGGTATTATTGTCTTGACAAATACCTTGATCAACAAGGTTTTTCAAAAGGATCAGCTGATAGCAATCTATATATAAAAATTGACAATGATAAATTGCTAATACTTGTTGTGGATATTGATTATATCATCAATGAAGAAGACATGAATCAAAACTTTGCTTTGGTAATGTAGAAAGAATATGAAATTTCCCTTCTTGGTGAGCTCACATATTTTCTTGGATTACAAGTTCAACAAAATACAGATGGTATTTTTCTATGACAAACCAAGTACCTAAAGCAGATCCTGAAGAAACATGGCATGGAAGATTCTAAACCAGTATGTACCCTTATGGTAACAGGATGAAGCCTCAGCGCAAATGATGAATCAACAGCAGTACATCAACCAACCTACAGATCCATGATTGGTAGTCTTCTCTATCTAACAGGTACCCGACCAGACATCATGCATGCAGTAGGAATAGTTAGAAGATTCCAAGCAAATCCAAAAGAGGCACACCTTCAGGCAATCAAAAGGATTTTCAAATATCTTTAAGGAACACAAAATTTTGGTTTATGGTATCCTAGGGATACAGATCTTACACTTCATGCATAAACAGATGCAGATTGGGCAGGAAGTGTGGATGACAGAAAAAGCACTAGTGGTGGTGCATTCTTTATGGGTTCCAGATTAGTATCTTGGTTCAACAAGAAACAAAGTTCAATTGCATTATTTATAGCAGAAGCAGAATATGTGGTTGTTGCATCTTACTTCACACAACTCCTTTCGATGATGCAAACATTGCAAGACATTCAATTCACATGTACTCCACCCATCTCCATTCTATATGATAATACAAGTGTAATCAGTATTTCAAAGAATCCAGTCATGCATTCCAAGACCAAGCACATACCTATCAAATATCATTTTCTCCATGAAAAAGTTCTTGAACAAAAGGTCAAATTTGAGTATGTTCCCTCCAAAGAACAGGTAGCGGATATATTCACCAAACCACTACATAGAGAGACATTTGAATCTCTCAAATAGAAGTTGGGAATAGTTGATGCATCATCTTGTTGTTGAAACCTATCTAGTTTCAAAGAGAATTGGTTGTACGTGAGTTTCATGAAGCATATTCACGTACATACACTAGTTGTTGTGGATACAGTCGCGTATATGTTGGTTTGAAGAAAAATAGTGGGCCAGACTCAGGATGAAAAGAGTCTGATCTGGGTCTGACAATGACCATCTGGCACAGGTCCAGGGGGAGCATATACTTCTAATTGTTGGCATTATCTTAGAAGATCTTGGTACATTTTCACAGTTGTTTTGATTCAGGTGGAACAGGTGCAGAGGGCAATCATGGTTGCTAATAGTGATTGACATATGCTACTGATGATAGTTATTGATAACTATATTGTTTTAGATATTTTGTCTCTATGTCATGTATATCTTTTATTATCAAGGTCATGTAACGACCTATTTTTCCCCACTATGCCTGGGATGGATGATGTAATGTTCATGTCTTATCATGTATAATCTTTTGGTGTATCCCCACTTGGTTGGGTGGATGAGTCAATATTGGTATATCCCCACTTGGTTGGGAGATGGATGTATGTATGAGTCATTGGTGATAGGAAGGTCATTTATGATGTATAGAATCTTGTTATTCTTGTAGAACATCTTTTTGCAGACCTTTCTTATAGTCATGGGGAGCATGAATAGCACGCTTCAGCATATCAAAGAATTCAGCATGTACTCAGGGGGAACATAACCCTTTGCTCTTGTTGACAAAGGGGAAGAGTGACTTGGGGTTGCCATCAAGTCCAAAGGGGGAGATTGTTGGCATTATGACATAGGTTTGGCACTATGACACAAGTATTGTCCTTGATGGCAACTCACTCAGATGACATATCACAGTTCAAGCTCTCAGGATGAAGGAAAAAGAGATATACGCAGGTTCCCCTTAACCAAGCCGCGTATACACATGGGTTAGCCGATCAAAAGGCTTATATGCATATACACACACTTTCATGCAAGGAAAGGCATGTACATGTGTGAAAATTTGGTTTTGGTCTGTGGTATTTGGACCATGGTATTTTGACCCATGGTATTGATCCAAAGTATCTTGTCCGAAGTATTGACCCTAGGTATTTAGTCCAAGGTTTTGAATTTAAGTGGTTTTGGACCATGGTATTGAGTAAGGCCTACGACTATAAAAGGAGGAGGATATCATTAGGCAAAGGCACTCAAGTAATTGAATATATAATGAAGAGAAAGATCTAGAATATTGGTCATTGGGTTATGCTGCATAGCTGGATCTGAATCAAGGAGGAACCTGGGCACTTGAAGAAGGATAAGTTCTATTGATGCGATAAGATCTTAAGGCTTGAAGAGAAGTATCTTTATGTGGTTTTGATCTTTTATCTGAATAGTTGGCGCATGTCGTAATCTATAAATCTGATGATCTGGGTATAATTTATGTCTCAATAGTTGTAAAGGTTAAAGCATCTTTTACATATATGTACGTAGGTTCATTACAGTAAGGGTGTGTATACACGTTGGTTCAGCATTTCAAACTAGCGTATATGCAGGTTTGTCTTAAGATAAGTGCGTATGCATGCAGGTTTGACACATTGAAGTAGCGTACACCTCATAATATATGTTTTAGCTACTTCTATTTGTTATTGTAGTGTTCTGGGTTCTAGCTTGGGTTCTGTGGTTACTATTACTGTGTTCTAGTTACAACTTTCAGAAAAGTGATTGTTTGATTCAGTTTTGGTTGGTACAAAGGAGATTGGTTGATGCAGATATATTTCATGTTTGATTGATGTTATTGATGGATCCAGTCTGAAAATTTATGAAACGTGGTCCCTAGAAGAAAAGAGAAGGTTGTAGCTTTCTGTAGGTCAGCACCTATGTACTAGTACATCAGCTAGTACAAGAGCTAAGGGGGTTGTAGCTCCCTTCCAAGAGAAGCTGGAGAACAAGAGAAGGTTGTAGCCTTCTACAGGTAGAAGCCTATGTATTGGTATAAGACTGCACCAGTACAAGAATATTATATAAAGAAGTTTCTTATTAAAAGAAGATAGAGACAAATTGCAGCAGGTGGTTTTCACCCACATTGGTTTTCCACCTTATATCTTGTGTTCTTGTGTGTGATTGTTTGCTCTGTTTTTACAGTACCTAGTTACTGTTATATGGTTCTGATGCACAGATTAAAGATCAACATCTGATGAATTAACTAAATTATAAGTCTGCAAGATATACGTTAGTTTTCTTAACAACAGTTGCGTATATACGCATGTTTCATTAACTGAAGTAGTGTATAGAAATCTGATTGTGAAAAGAAATATTATTGACTTGTTAATATTGATTCACCCCCCCTCTCAATATTTTTTCCAACAATGTTAACTTATGGTAAAGATCCATAAGTGTTGTCGGTGAGAATTGAGTCAAGGAGTCAATTTGAGGAACTAAGAGCATTTCATTTATAGCTTGAGCAGAGATAGTTATCATAATTTTTCCATTATGAGTTATGACTGCTCTTTTCACAAGGTCAGACTTGGTTTGACACCAGGTAATAAGATTAGGGAATTCATGTGTCTTCGAGAAACTATAAAAAGGGAACAACAACTCCCAAAACCTAGTTGGATCTCGCTGGTCAAGATAATTTTGTTTAAGCCACAAGCGTAGTTCATGAAAATCAAACTCACACTTGGCTTCTACAACTTTGAACAGTGACTCAACAATTGGGATATGGTCAAGGTCAGGAGGGGTTGAGGTGATAGTACTCTCCTCTGTGGTCTTCTTCTTGGATTTTGTTTTTGGGGCCATGGTGGCAGATAGGAAGAAAAATGATTATAAATGATAGAATGAGAAAAATGAAAGGAGTTTTGCAACACAGTAAACTTGCAAACCATTTGAGAATAATTAGAAGAAAATGAAAAAAGTGGCGGTTTTGTTTTATTTATAAGGTGTGGGAAGGAGTCACAGTTTTGTTGATAAATGTAGAAACTTTAAATGCAAGGGAGTGAGACTGCAACATATGGATACAATGGTATGCTGAAGGGGGGGACAAGCATGTAAAGGGCTAATGGACGGGAGGACTGATCAACAGATAGGTGAGGTGTGAAGTTAGCATTAGTGGAGGGATAACGGGTTTTAGCGGGGTTAAAGATACGTTGGTAGAGAAAACCATGAGTGGTTTGCGGGGGGCATAGGGAGTTGATTGTGGTTTTGTTGGTGGGGGGTGCGGAGAGATGTGAGGGCGACACGTAAGGTTAGGGAGTTAGCCACGTAACCAGTTTGTGGACCACCCTAGTCGCGTTAACGTGAAACCGTGGTGGGGGGTGTTAAATCTCTCCCCACCATTGATCTGGGCTGGGAGTAGGTCATCCGTTGGATTATGCGCATTCGTTATTCAAATGCGACAAGACTTTTTGTTGTTTATTGTTGGGGTCAAGTCAAACTTACTCTTTACAATATAATTGAAATTCCAAAGTTTTTAAATCAAAGAATTAATCCTGATTAAGGAACTAATTATATATTAACATAATTTGACATTTTCTAATGTGGCGCATTTTGACTAGCAACTTTTGCATTTATAAAAATATGAAATGAAGCCTTTTTTTTCTTCTTGCTTCCCTAAAATTTTATTTTTCTTTTTCCTTCTTTGTTTAGGGAAGCTAACACCTATCATTTTATGTATATGGATGCCTATAAAACATTAAATTGGCCTAACATTTTAACTTTTCTTTCTTTTGCATCCATATCCTAGCTTATCATTTTAAAATTATTCTTGATTAATATACTAACTTATCAAAACCAAATTTTATTACAACAACACCAAAACCCGTAGGTGTTAGTAAACAAACACATCCCTAGAGTTAGTGGATCCATCAGAGGCAATTAAGCACATGTCATGAAACACATGGTATGTATTGGTTTATCTAATTTCTAATATTCTTCCCCCCCAGTGCAATAAAGATGTGATTCAAACTCGAGATCTTTGGCTTCGATACCACTTGTTGGAATCATGATTGTCATTACACCAAATCCCGCAGGTGTTAGTAAACAGACACATTGCCAGAGTTAACAGATCCATGAGAGGTGGTTAAGCACATGTCACAAAACACATGGGGAGTGTTAGTTTATCCAATGTCCAACATACAAAATGTAAAATACTAAGCCAATTCTCTTATCAACTACCTTATACTAGGTCGAGGCTCATGAAAAAAACAACAACAAACTCACAACATCCACTAGACATATCACATCACCATCTTGAAACATATAGTCTCTTAGTAATAGACTAAACAAGCAAGAACATGAGACACATCATAGGTCAATGTTAAGCAACATCAATATGTATATCAACCAATAGAAGTTTTCCCTACTATCAAACCTCTGTCTCAAATAGAAATTCAATACCAACCAAGCAATTCAAACAACTACGTGAGAGAAATAGCATTGCACTAAGAGGAATAAAACTATTGTCAAAGGAAAAATACTAGTGTAATAGGAACCCTGTCAATACTCTACCTCAAACATCTCTCTCCATATTGTCAAGTCATTCATAGCCAAAACACCATTATCTTCAACTATCCTCATATCATTGTGCTAATCAATGTAAACTTTGAAACGGGAACTATAAACTCAAAGCGGGAACTCTGGCCGAAAAAAAGCCCTTAAAAACATCAAAAACAATGCTAAAAAAGAAAAGTGTTGATGCTGGAATACCACTTTTTTATTTTAGGGTAAATTTTGGACATGTTTTAAAAATGGCAGTGAAAACCATTTTTTTGTGCAAAAATTGTCCAAAAAACACCCTCAAAACAAAAAGTGTTAACGTTGGGATAACACTTTTTTTCCCTTTTTTTTAAGGGTAATATTTCAACATTTTAAAATAATAGCCTAAAATATTTTATCATGACCCTAAAAAAGATTAAACTTTCAAACAAATAATGAAAACATAAAATAAAATTAAAAAATTAAAACAATAAAAAAACACAAAACAAAAAAAGTTTAAAAATTAACAAA
>APFE030192300.1:380431-410482 GCA_000404065.3 Pinus taeda
AGAATATTTTATTATTTGCTAAATGTAAAAATAATTTTACTACAACTAACTCTACAACCACAATCTAAAATATTCTTTTATGAAGGAGATTAATTCCAATAATGAATATTTTACCATGACCACTACAACTAAAATATTTCTCGTTGACTTTTAATGACCAATTCGTAACTAGATCCAATAATATTTTATTATTTACTAAATGTAAAAATAAATTTAATTTAACCAAGTCTACAACCACAATCTAAAATAGTATTTTATGAAGGAGATTGGGTCCAATAATGAATATTTTACCATGACAAGCACAAGTAAAATATTATTTGTGACCAAGCACATAACCACCATAATTAAAATATTGGACCACTTCACTAGTAAAAATCTCATTAACCAATTGAGTACCAAATAAAATCTCATTAAGGCAAATCTCATTAACTAATTACGAAATCTCATTAGCCAATCAAGTAATAGTGACTAATTGTAGTGCCACACCCCATAGAGACCTGCAGCTATATTGTTCCTATGAATGTTTTAGATTTCCTATGAAATCATCTAGGTTTACATCAAGGAAAACATATAGCCATAATGCCAACACTCTCCCTTGCGAAATGGATGCTGACCTATTGTGAAAGACTGTAGAGATTGACCTGGACATAGCTTGCCCTATGGGGACCAAGGATTCAATGGGTATGAATGAGCATTGACCAAGGTCATCGGAGAACCATTTGACGGGTACTACACATTTGTTCTCTCCCTTTTCTACTTCTACTATTTCGAATTTTATTGGTATTTTGAATTCTGAAATATTTAGGGTGGTGAGGAATTTGTCTGCTTTTTCTAACAGTGTTAATGTTCCAACACCCCAAACCCACTCTCTTGTCCTATATCCAATTTATTTAATTGTTATCTAATTATTACTTTGCAAGTCTATTTGTAGCTCTGGTTTCTCAGGTGGGGAAGTCTTCTTCTATAATTTCCACTCTCGGATGAAATGACTCCCAATAGGTAGCTTATATTAGGGTATCAGTAAAATATTGGTTACAGGTCATGAAAGATGGGGGAGAGGCTATAAATCTAACCTTACCAAATCCAAGTAAAATTATGTAGTTTTTTTGTCTACAAATAGACAATCTTCGACTCAAGTGGTGCTTACATAATTGTACAACCCATAGGAGGTATCCTGCTCAAATCTTTGTCTGCCAATTGTACGGGTATTCCAAGTCCCCATGAAAGCGTTTCGCTAAAAAGGTTGGTGGAAACAAGTAATCTAGATATAATTTCCTTTAAAAAACCTTACGTAAGGGTGACATTGTTGCTAAGAGCCTTGAAGGTCTTTTAGGGGGATGACATTTTTTGGGTATAGATGCCTCAGGATGTTTTGGGGGTTTAATAGTGGGATGGAAGTGTCATTGCGTTAGGGTCCCCAGTTCATGGAGTATTGCAACAGGTCTTGGTGTGGAGGTATTCTATACAGATACATATTTCTCCTTCAGTCTTCTGAATATATATGGCCCTACCCAAAATTGAAAGTAATTGAAAGAGGCCTTTTCTTCCAATTCTGTAATCCTTTCTAACACTTTCATATTAGGCATGGATTTAAACTTCTCTTTGGGAGTCTCTAAATCCTAGAGAGAGAGGGAATTTCCAGACACCTTCAAAAAAAAATTCTCAATCAAGCTCCTAAGAAAGGTTTCGACTCTATAATTATGTTTTGTTCGGTTTCCATAGTTGATCGTGGTTCCAAAGGGGTAGTTATGGAGGTTCCTCCGATTAAGGAGGGAGGATGGAAAAAAGATTCAAACTCCAAGACTAGGTTGGGTACTAGCTCTGCAAAGGATTTTAACCTCAGGTATGAAGGGTGGATTTTTGGCTCTAGGTCAGGTGTCGGACCCAAGCAACACAAATCCTCACAAGTCTTTGCTATTTTTTTGCAACTTATAATCCTGAATGTGGGAGAACTACTTAAGACTTTGGTTTCCTTTTGAAGGTTTTGGCACCAATGGGGGTTTTTACTATTCAAGTGATATCCTTGTACCACTTCCAACATAATATATCATGATACTCAATAGTTATCGAACAACATAGGGTTAGGACTTAAAGACCCAAAAGAGGAACAAGCTCTAGGTCTAGCAAAGGAGGGGGAGAAAACACTAGGTTCATGGGAGCGCTCCAACTTTGGCAGGAGTGTAAGTAAGAATACATGACCATCTAAGGTAGGCTTTCAAAAGAAGCATCCCTATGTTAGAAATTCCAAGCAAGAAAAACTCTCTATGAGCTTGGTGATGGATGTAAGAATGTAGAAGGCAAGTGCAATCACTAAAAAATCCTTGGTAGGCTGAGTTCAAGGAAGGATATTCGGTAAAAAAACCCTAAGAGAATGGGTGGCCAAAGAAGTTGCTCCAATGTCCAAATTATTTATGGAGACCAAGTTACTGGCGAGAGGGTGGATCCACCTAAAATTTGGAAAGCCAGTGGATGCAAAAAATGTGTCTCAAAAGGTATTGCATGTTGATTCCTCCCAAGTAATATTTCATTTCTGGATGCCATTATTTGATGCTAGGAGTGATTGGTTGGATCTAGTCCCATTTTAGATCTTTCTTCCTAGTCTACCTTTAAATTGTTTGGATGAAAGGATCTTCCAAGACATCTAGAACTTGATCAAAACATACCTGGATCATGATATTTCCTACTGGTGAGCACCAGTATTGCAGCAATAATGTTGCAACTACTGGGCTGCATACTTTACTCTTATCAACCCAGTAGTTTGTAACAAACTTGGAAGCGACGGTGTTGTATGCACAAGTACTAGTTCTTACTGCAGGATGTCACTTGATCAGCTAGCGCAAGATTGTTAGGAGCTCAAGCCAACTTCTACGGATTCCAGAAGAAACTCTATATGTGATGAAGGAAGTCTTACTCTACAGAGGCTACTCTAATTGTAGAAAGGAAAAAGACTAAAATGAAAAGTAAACATAGCAAACCCTACTTAACCAACTAATCCTACTTTTGCATAAAGCACTATGAAATCCATGAAATGAATGCCATTACCTACTCAAGGAAGTAAACAACATCTATTCAAGCTATTTCTAGAAGTAAATGAGCAAAAACATCTTTTTGGATTTTTATGTATTTTTATGTGAAATTAACATGCATGTATTTTACTGTGTTTGAAGGTGGAAGTGAATAGGTGGTGTTGAAGGGTGACTTTGGGGTTTGAGGTGATGTAGGAGGTGTAGATGGGTCTTAGGAGGTCTTGGGTGGCCTTCTGGAGGCTTTTCCCACAATCAGCCTTCAAAAGAAAGTCTACAGGAAAATCTACAGGAGGACATAAGGGATATACAGGAGGTCTATAGGAGGTCTATAGGAGGATGCCGAGAGAAGTTTTCAAGGTGTGAGAGTGGGTGGAAAAGGTAGATGAAGGTTGGGATGATGTGTTAGGGTGCCTAGGGCCCACCAAGGATCACTAGGAGAGGGAAAGATGATTGGGAGAGAGGAAGAAATCCTATGAAAAAATGCAGAAAACTGAGGCAAATTTGAGATGAACTTTGGGTGACCTGTAGGGCATGGATCAGGGAGAGAATGTGATGGCTGATAGGCTAACCTACTGCGAAAAGAGATTTTCTCCAAAAGAACTGACATTCAACCAATGAGATCAAGAAAGCAAATAAATGAGTACATCAAAAAATAGAATTTTGCATCAAGCTAGTCTAAATTATGAGCTATGGAAGTAAACGCTGAAAAATGCTACCAGGAGAGAAAGCATGGAAGAAGACTTATTGCAAAGATAGAAATGAGCATGGTGGAAGAGATCTAAAGCAAAAAATTAACCTTCTAACAAACTGCAAACACTGTAAATCCTATGGAGAAGGAAAATCTGTGTTTTTGGGGCAGCAAGAGGGTTTTTGCCTCAGTTCATGGTCCCAAAGGGAGGAAAAGAGGCCAAGGCATTGTTGCTAGCCTTTTGAATCTTCTTTCTATCACTGCTTAACCTTCCATAGAAAACAAAAATGGAAACAACTTTCTAAATCACCAAAAGCAACCTATTCTTAACCAAGAAAGAAATTCATCTTACAACAACTAATCCATAAACTGAAACAAAGCATATAAATACAAACAAGAGGAGCTTGGTTGCTTGGATTGGGCCCTAACCCAAGAGCTTCATCCCTCTGAGGTAACTCAGTGCTAGCTCAAAAAGGATCTCATCTTTATTATCAAAATAGTAATAGGATTACATGAAACTATCACCAAAAGTAAGCTCAAAGTTGAGCAGAGTTTTACAATAGCAAAAGTACAACAAAAATCCGACAAAAATTCGACCCTAGTGAGGCGCTAGGCCTCTCTACTTATACAACTAAAGCTCCCAACAACTTCCTTAAAATCAGGGAGGCTTGGTTCCCAAAACTCGAGATAAACATAAGTTATCCTCCACTTGCTCGGCTGCCTGCTAGTGCATTGATTTGGTTGTTTTTCCTCTGATCTGCATGAAGGGGAATTCGAAGTGGGGAGTAATAAATGAGGGGGATTCCCTCCTATAAATCCTCTCCTTTGTCCACTTCCAATTATTGCTGCCAATTCTCCATTAAATCTTTGACTTTGTCTTCAAAATTCAACAAAAATCTGCATTAAACACATATTAGACCACGTGTCATCATAACTAACTCGACTCACTCCATAAGCATAAATATAATAAAAAAAATGCAATAAGCTAAGAGAATCGTTGATTTAACTATGTTAGGAGGCAAAATGAGCCCATATGATTACCCATTTATGGGGCTCATAATCACCCCCCCACTGAAGGTGTTGCTCATCCTCTTAGCAACTTAGTCCATCTCCTCATCTTTGTTGGCCCTGGGTGCCTCTCTAGCATCCCAAGCTTCTAATGTTGTTTCCTCTTCCCTGTCATAGAAGCCTGCTTTTCTGTCTATCTCTTCCCATTGCCTTTGCTCTTCTTCTTCGGTTCTCCCTTCTAGCATGCCTAACAGTAGTGGTGGATTCAGTTTGAGGCCAATCCAATTGACATGCAGCCTCTGCATTGAGTGCTTGTACATTGGCACTCTCCTTAATGCCTCCTTCATCCCCGTTGGGGAATGATATTCCCTGATCTTCAGATTGTGTGGTAAGGTGTTCCATATCCTCATACATGCATGCACATAGTCATCCCCAAGTAACCTTTCCATGTCCTCAAAATGTGCAATGGCCTGTGCTTGATCACTTATATATATCTATCTATCTATCTATATATATATATATATATATATATATATTATATATATATATATATGGGGGAAATTTGAGGATTATTTGCAAGCAGCTGGTGTGTGCTAATGAGAGCCATTGGATCTGATGGCTCAGCTCTGATCATTACTGGCTCATTCTGCTCTCTAATCATCAACCTTTTTACTTCAGTTGTCGTTAACTCTTCATGATTCATCCATGAAGCCAGGGCCATTAGTTGTGGGTCCCCTAGCCTAGCGTTGGGGTCCCACACATTCATGTCTGTGAGGGCCATATGATGCAAGTAAAATTCTGCCATTTTTGCCTTATCTTCTGTTGTGCTTTGGTCACACAGGTCCATAAATTGTTTGTAATCTTGAAAACGCATTGCACCTCTTTATGCCAAAGTATTTATCTGAAATTGTAGCCATTGGTCTTTGAGGTATAATCCATAGGATTTTGCTAGCGTTCTACATTGCAGTGCCTCCATCGATAAACCAGCCATACATGCCTGTTGGGTTTCTTTCTCCTTTAATTGCCTTCTTAGCAATTCATTTTTAGTTTGGAGTTGGCTTCTTGCAATTGCCTCCCTATGTCTAACATCACTTAACTCCCTGCCCATTTCTCTAAGCTTGTTCTCCATGTCGCCAACATCCTCAACTCCCTTGGATTTGGCTATTTTCATCCACCTATGTGTTCTTATTCTTTCCTTTCATTAATTCAAAGAATAGTGGGATTGCAAATGTTTGTGGAATTATCCTTCCTCCTTCAAGGAGATGGTAATAGGAGGAAAGGTTGGGCTAGGGATCAGGTTCTTCTAGCTCTGTAGCTTCCTCCTTCCCCTTTGGTTTCTCTTCCATTGTTTTCTCAAACTGTTGGGTCTCGTGTACCCTTGACAGTGTCTCCTGTAGAACTGTCTGTGCCTCCTGTAGGACTGTTTGTGGGTCCTGTAGTTGCACTTTTTCCTTCCAAGTGGAATATCTAGGAGTCCCTCTTTCATATGTGATAGGGGTTTTAGAGGGAGATTCTTCCCCTTTAACAATGGGTGAATCTTCAATTGTAATGGGCATTGTTGAAGATGGCTAGGGTTTTCCTATTTTTATCCTTGTGCTTTTCCTAGCCTTGAAATACATGGAGGCCTACCTTTTTCTCTTTTCTTTTGGCTTAATTGGTGTGCTCAAGCAAGTGAGGGTAGCTACTACCTCTCTTTCCAAAGTCTTAAGGGACCCTTCTCTTTGTTTTGCCTCTGCTGCCTCTTTTTCTCCTCCTTCTGTCTCTTTTTTTTAATCTCTGTTTGCTCTGTTTCTTCCTTTTTTGTCTCTTCATCCTTCTCCTCTTCTATCTTAGTTTCTTCCTCCTCCTTTTATTGTCCCGCTAAGTCATCAGTTGTTTCACCTTCTCCCCCTTTCTGCACTTCTTCCTCACTGTCAGAAGGACTGATATTATAGGTGAGGGCCTTTATGTCATCTTCTGTTGTCATGTTTCTGAAGATTTCCCATGCTATAGGGAGTGTGAATTTATGGAGGGATTCTTCCACTAAAATTTTGATTAACCCATGGTGAGCTAGCTGATCTGGACTCCTTGCTTTAAACTTAATGCTGGAGTCTATGAGGGACTACAGGAGGAAATACGGGATGTTGAGTTTCTGGGGTGTTGGAGTGTTCATGCCATATCTCAGCTCATGAAGGATTCTAAAATGGTAGCCATAGACTGTGATGTACCTCCCATCATAGGAAATATATATGATGATTTGGTAACTAACCTCATCCCAAGGGTAGGGTATGATTGTCCTTCTAATGCCATTTTTATCTTCTACAAGATGTTCATTGTTTTGGAAGAAGGTTTTCTTGGCAGCCTGTCCAATTGGTTTTTCATCTTTGCTCCAAGGTAATCCAAGAGCAAGGGTAGTAACCCTACTGATAAATTCTGGGGTTATTTCCATGGAAAGACCTCTAAAAGTGACAGTGGCATGGGTTATTGAGTGAGGGACTAAAGAAAGGGAAAATTCCTAAGCAATTTCATCATCAAACCCCCGGAATTTCTTAAAAAAGGTCATCCAATTTTCCCCTATGAATATGGCTACTACTTGGGGATGTTCATGGAGCCTGGTTGAATTAGTGGGCTCCTTCCTCATGAATCCTACTATCATTGTGCTTATACCCCTTTTGAACACCAAATGTAGAGATGCAGACAAGAATTTTGAAGAAAATAGGAAAACAAAAGAAAATTGTGTTTTTTTTTTAAATAGGTAGAAATTTTTTATGTAATTCCTCTTATTCTATGGATCAATTCCTTGAACATATTGATAATCAAGGTGTTTATGCATGGAACCTACCTCCTCAAGCTAGAAATCGAGCAAAAATCCTGTGTTTTCTTCTTAAAAACAGCTCATTGCCACTCCTGTAGAACTGCCTATAGGTGCTCCTGTAGAACTTGTACATGCTCCTATAGACAACGTCGAGAGTAGGAGGATGGGTGAAAGTGATGGAGAATGATGGTTTCAAGGCTATGGGGTGACAAGGAGCTTGCTGCAGCTACGTTGATGAGGATAGAATGAAAGAAAAGGTGGTGAGAGTGTTTAAGGAGGAGTACTTATTACTTCTTTTAGATATTTCCAGTGATGGGGGTGAGCTGGCAAAAGTGTACGTTGGCCATATTTGGAACATTGGTCCCCACTTGCCTTGTCATCATGGTTTCTTCCCGTGATCACCTCTCATTACTGCATTAGAGTTTTCATACCCTCCACTACCTGTTCTTGGTATCTTTCTCTGAGTTGACTATGCACACGTGTGGGTGACATCTTCAAATGAGTGCAGTCAACTAGATGAAGGTGGCCAAGTTAACTAGCCACCTTTTCCTCGTTCAACCTCAACCATCTCATTTGGTCATGCATATCTTTCAATTACACAAATGCAAACAGAGGAGTGGGTTAGTCACTTACCTGTGAGTCGAATGTATGTGTTGTGAGGAATTTTGGCTCCTTTTATTGTTGCATGCTTGTATTTCCTTTGTTGCATGTTATCTGCTTTTTGATGTGTGGCTGTTTTCCTTGTGCCAGTTTCCTCTGGCTGGATCTAAGCTTCAGGAGTCTCCTTCAATCCTCATGGTTGCACTTGTTTTACTGTTGTAGCTTGATTTTAATGGGATCAGTTGCTACAGGAATTCCTACAGGAGCTCCTGTAGCTGCTTCTCCCTTTGAAATTTCAGCTTATTTCTATGCTGGGAGCTGTGAGGATGATGCCAGAGATGTAGATGGAGATGGAGAGATATTAGGTAAGCTACAGGTGAGATTTGAGTTGTTGTTTCCTCTCCCATTTTTGTTTTTTCTTTTTACTAAAAACGGGGTTTCTATGTTTTTCTGTGACAGGAAGGAAAAAAATGATGATGATGATGATGTGATGCAAGTGTGGAATGGATGGCAAGGAGGGTTGATAGCTATAGGATGGTTTGCATGTCCCTTATAAAGCTTCCCTTCCCCTCAAACTGCTTTTTGGAACCACTTCTGGCTCTCTGTAATCCCTACAGGAGCCTCCCGTAGAAAACACAGGGCCTCCTGTAGAAAACACAGTTTCTGAAAAAAGAGCACAGTGGGGTGGAAGAAAGGTCAAAAATGAGGGAGAAGAGTGTGGAGGAGATGAAATAGGTGTTGGTGTGAGTGTTAGGGCTCTGTGGCATCTTCTCTTGCTTCCTGTGGTCCTCCTGCAAACCTGCAATGCACATTACAATTCAATTTTCTTTTTCTTAATTTTCTCTTTTTTTTTTTGAAAACAACTAGGGCGCCTCAAGGAGGCTTCACCCTAATCGCTTGCCCTAGGTGCCTCCAAGGGAGGTTTTACCCTAGGGATCTTATCTCTTTTTCTTTTCTCTTTTTTTTTTGTTTTTGGCATCACTTGGCTGCCTCAAAAGAGGTTTTCAACCCAATGATGGGACTCAAGCTCCTCATGGAGGCTTTCACTTGAGTCCTTATTTTTTTATTTCTCTTTTCTGTTTCTTCAGTGAGTGGGTGAAGTGGAGGCTAAGACATGCTCCACTACCATCACTATCTTATTCAGATCTTCAATGAACTCTTGCTTATCCTTGATGTTTTTGGCATGCCATATCTTCCTTTGAAGCTGAACTACCTATGTGTGGAGAAGGGCTTGCAATCTTTGTTCTTCCAATCCATTGAGCTGGAGTAGCATTTCCTTCTATGCATGGCTGAGGTCTAGGTATAGCTGAACTACCATCCTCAGTGTATTGAATTCAAATTCTATTGACAACAAATCCTTCTTCCCATAGACCAGTTCATAGGGTGTGAACCCTGTGGTGGTCTTCCATGTTGTGTTGTAGGCCCAGGTGGCCTCAACTAATTTGTCTGCCCAATATTTTCTATTGTTGTTCACTACCTTGGTCAAAATTCCTTCCAAGACTCTATTAGTGACTTCCACTTGCCCATTGGATTGTAGATGGTAAGGGGTGGAAGTCCTATGCTTGATTTTATGATGTGTGAGCAGATCTTCAATCAAATTGGAAGTGAATGGACTACCTTGATCTGTGATCAATTCTCTTAGATACCTAAACTTGTAGAATATGTTTTCTCTCAAAAACTCAACTACTTTTTATGTTGTTATTGCTTTGATTTCTTTTGTCTTTGCCCACTTTGTCAAGTAGTCGGTGCACACAATGATGTATTGCTTCTGTTTTGAAGGAGGGTTGATAGGACCTGTTATCACTCATGTTGTCCCTAGGCTCCTGTTTAGGGATACGGCCGAGGTAACCACAAACCAATCGTTGGATTGCAGGCTCTAGCCCACCTGCAATCAGAGAGGGCTCTCTCTTAATGATTCAACTTTGTTAATGATTTTAGGCTAGCTTTCGGCTCAGGGGTTTTTTGTTTGGGTTTGGATGGAAGGTAGAATTCTCAAGCAAAGAGGCAAGGTAAGGTGTGATAAGTTTCAAACCATTGGGCATGGAGTCATGGATTAAGGCTTGCTATTGCATCTTCTTGGTCATAAGAGGATTAAGGAGCGAGATAGCCACACATGATACAATTATCAATCTACTGAAGGGATGGAGTGATGAAAATCAGAGATGAAAGGCAAAGGAGAAGTAGATGAATGGTTATCTAGGAGCAGCTAAGAATTCCTAAACATCTCATTCATATGTGAAAGAAACAACATAAACAAGATCATTTAAGTATACATGCTCATAGCTATTTCTGATGAAAACATAAAAAAGTGCAGAAATTGAACTTAAGGTGTAGTTAAACAAATCCTAAGCTATTTTTTTTTTTCTGCAAATTAGATGGCGGAAAGGTGGTAAAAACATGAAAATTAATAGAGGTGAGAAACACTTATTGAATCATGTAGAAGCACAGGAATTCCGTAATCACTCCTTTGCCAATTAACCACATCAAGCAGTTTCGAAATTCATGCTTTCAGCAATCTTTGATTATAGAAAGTATGACAGTTACAGTGCGGGTCTCTGCTTGGAGAAAATGTTGAGAAGGAGATTAAGCAATGTCTTCGACTCACTAACCAACCAACCAACCCCTCACTACATCGTTCAGGGTGGTATATATAAGCAAAATATCAGAAAGTCATTCATTACAATTGACCTAAACAGGTCTGCTGAAAAAGCTCTTCTAAAACCTAAGTGTTGCTGGAATTAATGCACGTAAGTCTTTTGGGCTGCGCTAGAGGTAGCTGAATCAAAAGGAGTGCAATGTGGCCCTTGGAGGCTCGATACAGTGCTACTGGAGTAACTGTGCTTCAGGATCTGTAGTTCTATTCTAATGCGAGTTAAATGTACAATAATTATGATTTAAGGGTGTTTGAGTGGCTTCGCCCTCTTTCTTTGACTTTGCTGCAAGGTATTAAATGTTCTGCTGCTTTGGACCACTGCTTAAGATTTTCGCTGATACTCTTTATCGCTACATTGATGGCTTCCGCCGCCTACTGATACTCTTTGACACGCTTGTTTCCTGAAGATTTGATCTGATACACTTTAATCTCTGTCGCTGGTCCTTTGTTGTCTTTAAACCAGATTAATTTGGCACGATCGGGCGATTTCGGGCTTTTTCGGTGCAAAACGGGCCAAGGAATCAAAAGATTCCCGAAAGATTCCTCGAAACAGCCTATTTCCCGTAGTGATGCACAATTAGCGGTTCGCGCTAATCACGCATCGAAAACTGCCTCTCATTCTTGTTCTGGAGCTCCGAAGTAGGATTTTTATTCCTGCGCGAATTTTCGACTTTCTGGCTGCTGACGTCAGTAGTACGGCGGATGACGTCAACCTGCGGTGGGTCCCTGGTATAGAAGTGACATGGTGGGGTGCTGATACTTGAAGGCGATGCGATGAACTTCTCCGATGCGATGAACTTCTCCGATGCGATCGCAATATTGCATCAGCGGGGAACGGGAAGGTGTTTTAGTTGGACATTTGGCGCTTGCGACCGCCGATCGCCGATATCGCGATATCGCGTCGAGTAATGATGGATGGGTCATGACTTATGTGGTGAGAGTACTGTGATATTGCGATGCGAGCTGGCTTACTAGGATCTGCGGAGTGTTAAGGAAGTTGGCAAGGGGTTTGTTGCGGTCAGAAGGAGTGAGTAAGTGGGTCTGAAAGGCATTTGAGGCTTCGGAAGGAGTCCGATAACCTGAAAAGGGATTTTATACTCTGGAAGGAATCCATTGTATTTAGAAGATGATTTGAAGGGGCAGCATGAGGGTTCTTGCTAAGTTTCAGGTAAACTGAGCAATTCCCAGGGGTACTTATGGTTATTTTTCAACCAGGGGGAGGGATATTTACATAGGGGATGATTTACATAATTTTAGTAGGAGGATGGGAAAATATAGGGAGCTAAATAATAATGTCAGTAGTTAATATGGAGATGGTAAGAAAACGCTAAGATCGGGAGATCTTAGGCTGCAACGAGGGGACAGAACCTTAAAGAGAGAATATGGAATATCTTTGAGCAAAGCAGATCTTCACCCAAGCTAATGATATGAAAATGATGGAGCTTAAGAGGTATCAAGCAGATCTTTCCCTCTTTTGGGGAAGTTAGTTAATGATTGGGGGAGATGGAGAAAGGGAGTTAGTTATACCTGCTTTTTGAGCTTCTCGCATAGAACTGCCTGGTAATTGTGTCCTGAGTACAGATGACACCTGAAAACCTGGAACTGATCAGCAATCAAGATTCAGCAACCTCAAAACTACCTACCCAGCCTACGTACCTAACATTTTTTCTTCTTTTGATTCGGGTGCACTTAGACTTGCAAACCCATCATTTAAATTTTTCTTTTTCATGCTTTGCTATCAACAGACTACCCTTATTTCATTCGAGGGCCTAGATTAAGCTGTTGGGATCCTTTGATTCTCTACCTATCTAAGAATCTGCCAAGATTAAGCTGTTTGGACAGATTTTCATTCTCTATATTCTAAAACAGGAAATTTAAACCTAGGGAGGCCAAGATTAAGCTGTTTGGACCTCCCTTTAACTGAAAATTGGCTACACCGGAATAACTTCTCAAAATTTGGAAGGCAGTTAAAATGAACTCTGAGTAGCCTTCTTCGCTTGGAGACTGTTAAGCAAATATGGAGCATTGCAGCATGCAAAGTATGACATATTTGGCCTGAAAAATGTCAATCATGAAATATGAGTAACCTGCTGCAGTAGGAGGCTAACAGGACCCACAAAGTCCATGCCCCACTTCTCAAATGGCTCAAAGGTCACTTGAGGTTGCATTGGTATCTCATCCTTTGGAGTAGGTTTCCCCATCTTTTTACATCGATCACATTGGCTGGTGTATCTCCTCACATCTTGATGAAGAGTGGGCCAATAGTAGCCTGCTTGCAATATTTTGAAGGCAGTTCTCTTTGCTGCAAAATGACCTCCACAAGTCCCATCATGACAGGTCAAGAGAATGTCAAAAACTTCCTCCTCCCTAACACATCTTCTCAAGATCTAATCTGGGCCAAGTTTGAAGAGATTACCACCAATCCAAGTGAAAGGGGCGCTTTTCTTTACTATCTTTCTCTTCGCTTTTGAGGACAGGTGTGGTGGAAACTGTGTTGAAACCAAGTTGTTTGCTATATTAGCAAACCATGGAGAGAGTACTGAAATAGCAAACAAATGTTCATTTGGCATTTGGTCATCCACCATTCCTTCTTCACCTGCAGGCAAATTTACTCTAGACAAAAATTCAGCAACAACATTTTCTTTACCAAGCTTATCAATAATGGTCAGATCAAACTGCTGTAATAGAGGCAACCATCTAATAATGCGAGAATTTACATCTGGTTTGTTCATTAAATATCTAATTGCAGCATGATCTGTGTGCATGAAGGCTTGATAGCATGTGATATAATGTATGAATTTGTTTAAAAAATGCAAAATAGCTAGGAGTTCCTTCTTGGTCACTGTGTATTTTAACTTTGCCTTTGACAAATTTTGCTTAGAAAGTATATGGCATAAGGTAAATTTTCATCAATTTGTCCTAAGGCTACTCCTATTGCTTTGTTCGAGGCATCTGTGTGAATGTGAAAGGGTAGGGCCTAGTTTGGGCCTCTAAGAATTGGGGCAGTTACTAACTTGCTCTTTAGGGTATCTAGGGCTTCTTGATAGTTTTTAGACCATATGAACTCAACATATTTGCGTAAAAGGCCAAACAAAGGAGAGGCTAGCTTATTAAACTATTTAATGAATCTTCTATAATATCCAGCTAAGCCTAGGAAACTTCTAACATCTCTCACCTTTTGAGGAGGTGGGACTCTTTGGATGATGGCAATCTTGTTGGGGTCCACCTACAGTCCTTGTTGAGATATTGCATGACCTAACATGATCCCTTCGGTCATCAAAAATTTGCATTTTTCCGGACTAAGGGATAGGTTCATCTGAATACAATTGTCTAGAACTTTTCCTAGGTTAGATGAAGATTCCTGAAAGTCATAACCATAAGGAGTAAAATCATCCATATATATTTCCACTGGATTATGAACGAGTTCAGAAAATATACTCAACACTGCTCTCTGGAAAGTGGTTGGAACATTGCACAAACCAAAAGGAAGGACCCGGTATGTAAAGGTACCCCAAGGACAAATGAAAGTGGTCTTATCTTGGTCCTCTAGGCTGATTTGAATTTGATTGTACCCGCTAAACCCATCTAGGAAGGAGAAATGTTTTTCCCCGCCAGACCATCTAACACTTGATCTATGAAAGGTAAAGGAAAGTGGTCCTTTTTAGTGGCTTTGTTCAATTCCAGATAGTCGACACATATTCTCCACTTGCCATTTTTCTTTGGCACTAGCACCAAAGGAGAGACCCATTCACTGTCAGAGATGGGGTAAATGAATCCTGCATCAAGTAATTTTTGCAATCATTCCTTAGCAATGTATTTTAAGTGTTGGATTCATCCTCCTTTGATGTTGTCGAACTGGTTTGCCATCTTACTTAATGTATATATGATGAGTACATACTGAAGGGTGCACTCCCTTCATCTCCTTATAACTCCAGGCAAAGGCATCTAAATGTTTTCTCAATAAGCTCCATAGCTCCTTATCCTGGGAAGTGGATAGGGATGGATTGATTTTCAAGGTTCTTTCTAGGCCAGACTCTATATTCTTAACATAGAGAGAGGTCAGGTCAGCCACACAGAGATCAGTTAAGGGGTTGTTTAGGGTTTCTCTCACTATGTCCTCTAATGGTAAGATACTGGTGGGTGGATTCTGAATCAAATTTTCAATCATATCCTCCTCATCTTGCGGGTTTCCCCCCATCGTGGTTTCTAATGCATAAAGTGGTGTAGAATAGACTTCATCCTCATCCTCCTCCTCCAACCAGAGAGGTAGATCATGTTCTAGCAAGGGTTTGGCAGGAGGGTATAGGATTAACTGCTTGTACATATACCCGTTCTTGATGGTCATGTTCCCAGCTCAACAGCTGATGTAGGCATTGGCAGTAGCCAACCAGGGTCTTCCCAGGATGAGAGGATACCCAGTGAGATTTTCCTTCGGTTAGAGAACTAAGAAATCAGTAGAGTACTCCCAAGAATCAATGGAGACCATCACATCTTCCACAATTCCTTCAAGGGTCATGGTGGAGTAGTCTGCTAGCTGCAGTACTATCGTGGTCTTCTTCAAGGAGCCCTAGAGGTTAAGTTTGAGCATTGTGTCCTTTGTCATCAAATTAATGGCAGCTCCCAAATTAGTCAAGGTATGTGGGATCATGGTGCCATTGATGTGGACATCAACTACTGGGCTTCCAGGGTCCAGATATTTCGGACAGATTACCTACCCCAACATCAGGTCAGATAGGTGTCCTATGACATTAATGGTTGGGGCATTTCTCTTAAGCCTTCCCGGATGCGTAAATCACTTCTCTTTGATCAACTTATTGTAGATAGGCACATCTTTTATGGCTTGGGGAAGTGGTATCTTCACACATAATTGTTTCAATTCTCCCAAAAGTTTAGTTTCTTCTGGGGTAGGCTGTGTTGTCCCAGATAGTCTCTCAGGAAAGGGTTGTAGTATGATCCCTTGCATCCCCTGCTGGTATGGCCTAGGTCCATGCGGTCTCCTTTGGTTCATGAAATAGAGTGGTTCAGTGGCTCCTTCGGCCCCTTGGTATACAGTTTTAGGTCTAGGCAAGGAAGGGTACTTATCTGTAGAATGATCTTCTTAACAGACTGAACAAAACTCAATAGAATTCAATGGACATTCATTCCTAGGATGCCTCCTGGTGCATCTAGGACAAAATATGGCCAAAGGCCTCTCTACTTCCTTTTGTTTTATTTTGATATGCAAGGTATCCATTTTCATGGCAAGAGTCTGCAGCATCTCACTCTTGAAGTTTTCCAACATGTTTCCAAGTTCACCTTTGATGGATGAATTGGAAGAGGAGGTACTAGCTATGGGTTGACTCCCCCTACCTTTCTTTCTAGCTACCCTAGAATGGTTTCTAAAAACAAACTTTATGTCCTCATAAGATAGTTGGTAGATGTCTCCCCCAGCCAGTAGATGGAGGGTGTCTAGAAGTTCTTCTGAAATTCCCCCGAGTAAGACCAACTTTAGAGATTCAGGGTCAAGTGTGCACTTGGCCCTTTTGTAACTGAGTTGGAACCTCTCTTCATAATCTTCCAAGGATTCATCACTTCCCATGGCCATTCAGAAGATTTCTTCTTTGGTATCTTTTGACCTACAGTAGTCTTGATATTTGTCATTAAAGGCCTGCTGCATATGAGCCCAAGTTGTGATGCTATTGTCAGGTAACCCCATGAACCAGCACAATGCTGCATCCTTGAGAGTAGAAGGGAATAGTTTAAATTTTTGATCATCTTCTGCATAGTCATAGGTTCGACAGATGAAAAAAAAATTAAACAAGATGGTGTCAGGATCTTTTGTAGTCAAACCATGAAAGTGAGGTAGGGCTTAAGGACATATATTCTTCATTTTGGTCACCTCTTTAGTCTCCCAAATGGGAAAGGTACCCTCTATTCTCTCTCCATTTCCCCTAGCATTTCTGTTTTCAGCCATTGGCTCAGGAGGGATGTTTTCTTCTTCTTCTTCCCCTATAGGTTCTTCAAATATCTCAGGTTGTTCACCTAAAGGTTCTTCTTAATCACTGCCACCAAAGAAGAGAGGAGATTGGTTGTGTGATGAAGTGGGGTTGTTGGGAAAGAATTTTCTTGAATTATCTCTATTCCAATGAGGCATGAAAGGAAATATTTTTGGTTGGTTTTTTTTTTCACTAAGTGTACCTGCAAAACTGAAATGGATTGAACAACACAAATTGCAACCAACTGAGATGAAATTCGTAGAAATTGAAAAGGAAAGCCACGAAATGCAAAGATGAAAAGAAATGACTAGTCTACTCTTGCTGAAATGAAATTTGCAGAATTGAAAAGGAAAGAAAGGAAATGCAGAAACTGAAAGAAACAACTATTCTAATTTTGTTGAAATAAACTACTTAGCAGAATGTTGCGATAGAAAATAGAAGAAAGCAGTAATCACAAAATACTCTGACGCTTCCCCGGAAAAGGCGCCAAAAAGTGGTGAGCACCAGTATTGCAGCAATAATGTTGCAACTCCTAGGCTTCCTACTTTACTCTTATCGACCCGGTAGTTTGTAACAAACTTGGAAGCGACAGTGTTGTATGCACAAGTACTAGTTCTTACTACAGGTTATCACTTGGTCAAATAGCGCAAGATCACTGGGAGCTCAAGCCAACTTCTATGGATTCCAGAAGAAGCTCTATATGTGATGAAATAAAGGAAATCTTACTCTACAGAGGCTACTCTAATTGCAGAAAGGAAAAAGATTGAAATGAAAAGTAAACCTGGAAAACCCTACTTAACCAACTAATCCTACTTTTGCAGAAAGCACTATGAAAACAATGAAATGAATGTCATTACCTACTCAAGGAAGTAAACAACATCTACTCAAGCTATTTCTAGAAGTAAATGAGAAAAACACATCCTTTTGGATTTTTATGTATTTTTATGTGAAATTGACATGCATGTATTTTATTGTGTGTGAAGGTGGAAGTGAATAGGTGGTGTTGAAGGGCGAATTTCAGGTTTGAGGTGATGTAGGATGGTGTTCATGGGTCCTAGGAGATCTCAGGTGGCCTTCTAGAGGCTTTTCCCACAATCGGCCTTCAAAAGAAAGCCTACAGGAAAATCTACAGGACGACATAGGGGATCTACAGGAGGTCTACAGGAGGATGCCGAGAGCAGTTTTGCAGATTTTGAAGGTGTGAGAGTGGGTGGAAAAGTTATATGAAAGTTGGGATGATGTGTTAGGGCACCTAGGGTCCACCAAGGATCACTAGAAGAGGGAAAGATGATTGGGAGAGGAAGAAATCTTATGGAAAAATGCAGAAAACTAAGGAAGATTTGAGGTGAACTTTGGGCGACCTGTAGGGCATGGATCAAGGAGAGAATGTGATGGCTGATAGGCTGACCTGCTGTGAGAAGAGATCTGCTACAAAAGAACTGACAGTCAACTAATGAGATCAAGCAAGCAAGGAAATGAGGACATCAAAAACCAGAATTTTGCATCAAGCTAATCTAAATTATGAGCTATGGAAGGAAATGCAGAAAAATGCTACCAGGGGAGAAATCATGGAAGAATACTTATTGCAAAGATAGAAATGAGCATCGTGGAAGAGATCTAAAGCAAAGCATTAACCTTCTAACAAACTACAAACACTAGAAATCCTATGGAGAAGGAAAATTTGGGCTTTTGGGGCAACAAGAGGGTCTTTGCCTCAGTTCATGGTCCCAAAGGGAGGAAAAGAGGCCAAGGCACTGTTGCTAGCCTTTTGAATATTCTTAGTATCACTACTTAACCTGCCATAGAAAACACAAATGGAAACAACCTTCCAAATTACCAAAAGAAATCTATTCTTAACTAATAAAGAAATTCATCTAACAGTGACTAATCCATAAACTGAAACAAAGCATATAAATACAAACAAGAGGAGCCTGGCTGCTTGGATTGTGCCCTAACCTAAGAGCTTCAGCCCTCTGAGGTAACTCAGTTCTAGCTCAACAAGGATCTCATCTTTATTATCAAAATAGTAATAGGATTACATGAAACTATCACCAAAAGTAAGCTCAAAGTTGAGCAGAGTTTTACAATAGAAAAAGTACAACAAAAATCTGACGAAAATTCGTCAAAAATTCAACCCTAGTGAGGCCCTAGGCCTCTTTACTTATACAACTGAAGCTCCCAACAGCTTCCTTAAAATCAGGGAGGCTTGGCTCCCAGAACTCGAGATAAACATAAGTTATCCTCCACTTGCTTGGCTGCCTCCTAGTGCATTGATTTGGCTGTTTATACCCCGAGCTGCATGAAGGGGAATTCGAAGTGGGGAGTAATAAATGAGGGGTATTCCCTCCTATAAATCCTCTCCTTTGTCCACTTCGAATTATTGCTGCCAATTGTCCATTGAATCTTCGACTTTGTCTTCAAAATTCAACAAAAATCTGCATTAAACACGTATTAGACCTCATGGCATCCTAACTAACTCAAATCACTCCATAAGCATAAATATAATTAAAAAACATGCAATAATCTAAGAGAATGTTTGATTTAACTATTTTAGGAGGCAAGATGAGCCCATATAATTACCCATTTATGGGGCTCATCACCTACCTATCAACGAGATAGAAGACGATGTGTAGGGTTTTGATTAAATTGGATTTAAGGGTTGGACTTATACATGATATCAATCTTGGTGGAGGCAAGAATGGCATCCATACCCTAGATTATAAAGGAATACCATCCAAATGTTGAAGATATCATCATTATGGACATCTATTCAAAAACTATGAATCTCGGCCCTATTAAGGGGTTGTTGGGGCCACTCTTCAAGTGAGGGTCCCAAATTCTCAAAGAAAAACATCTCTCCTTCATGGGATGGATTCTTTCATAATGGAAAAAGCTATATAGATGTACCTGATCAAAGCTTTCCCTTTCGAGACCAAGAATTCCATGGATTTGGATGAGTAGTGACAGGGTAGTCAGAGAACCATCCGACAAGTATGACACCTTTGTTCTCTCCATTTGCTACTTCTACTCTTTTAAATTATATTGGTCTTTCAAATTCCTAAGTATTTGGAGTAGTGCAGACTTTGTCTACTTTTTATGACAATGTTAATGTGCCAACACCCAAATCCCCCCTCTTAGCCTAGATCTAATGTTTTTACCCGTTATCTCAGATTGACTTTTCATCTCCAGCTACCTCCAAGTCTATTTCAAGTTTTGGTTTCTTGGGTGGGGAAGGTTCCTTCTATAATATTTTTTTCTTGGTGAAAAGGACCCTCGGTAGGTAGCCTAGATCAGGGTCATGGGAAAATCTTGGTTATTAGACCTAAAAGTAGGGGAAGAGGCTATATGTATAACTTGACAAAAGCCAAATAAAAGGACAGGGACGATTTAGTTGTTGGTAGACGATACTTGATTCAAGGGACACTTAGAGAATTGTATGACCCAAAGGAGGTATCCTCATGAAATTCTTGTTTATTATTTGTACGGGTCTTGTATGTCCCCATAAAATACATTCCCTGAAAATGTTGGCGAAGACAAGTAATTTGGAGGTAATTTTCCTTCAAGAGACCCTAAGTGAGGGTGACAATATCGTTAAGAGCTTCTAAAGTCTTTTATGGCGATGAATTTTTTTTGGTATAGATGCATTAGGAGATTATGGGGGTTTACTAATGGGTTGGAACTATCATTGCATCAATGTACTCAATTCATGCAATAAATTCACAGGTCTTGGTGTGGAGGTATTATGGATGAAGACCAACTGCTCCTTCACACTTCTCAATGTGTATAGCCCTACCAAAATCAAAAGGAATTCTAGGAGGCATTTTTTTCCAAGTCCTTAATCATTTCCAACACTCTGATATTATGTGGGGATTTGAACTTCTCTTTGGGAGCTTTTGAATCTTGTGGAGAGCGGGAAATTCTGGACCCATGGGTGTATTTTTTCACAATCAAACCATTAGAAACCTTGAGCACTACAGAGAGGGGAGCGGTGAATTAGTAGCGTGAATTATGTCGAATTTATACCAAATGTTACTTCTCTTTTCAGAATCATTGATTCATGCATAAATTAACCAACATCATATTAAACATTTATAGATCATAAGATGTGAACCATATGAATAGAAACCAAACAACTGTGAGAAAAGAAATGCAAATAACAATGAGAAAAATAATCATAACACCTCAATCAACCATATTAGGACACTAGATGTAAGGTGGAAACCACAAGGGCAAAAATCACCATCAATGGATAGTCTTCATCATCGACTCTTTTATTATGTAGAAATTTTTTACGTCAGATTAAGTGGTGACCACTAGTGTGGAAGCCAATACTTGCTAATCACGCAAGCCACCACTTTATCTAGACAACAACCATAAAGAACTTTGTAGGCCACCACCTACTTGAAGCTACTAGTCCTAATAAGCCTCGCCTAGCTACCAATATCCAACCACCATTTTCTGGAAGCCACCACTCCCATGTTCACTGGCCACCACCAGAGGGATTCTATTACACCCTAAATTTGCAAGCCACAACTTACTTTCTAGAGGCCCCAACCCTAAACACATATCATAGACCTCATTTCATATTTTTTTAATATATGTCCTGAGAACTTTGCATAGAACAAATTAGTGAGACTATTTCATCAATTTTCACACTGGAATCACACCAACTCTATGCTTAATCTCTCAATCACAAACTCTTCTCTCACACAACTCTTCTCTCACACACAACCATACATCATGCTCATCATATAAACTCACAATACATCAACACAACCTCAACAAGTGAACCCCAGTACGTCAAAAACATATCATCTGTCAACAACTCAATTAACCACATACATAGGTTGTGGCTCTCTCAATAAATCATCCATATGAACAAAAAAATGTCTCACTACAAAGTACAAACACTATGCAACATTAATATATGATTTTCAAAGACACACAACAATCCTCCAATGGTGTCTTTGTTCAAACTCTACTCATAGAGTAATCAACACCAACAAAACTCCTAAAATAAAACCATACATCTAAAATCCTACATACACACACTCTTAAACACCTACATCAACAACATAGCAACTCTGAATGCACAAATTCAGAAAAGAAAACAATGATCAACTATACAATGCAATTCTACATCCATACAAATCAAACTTCTGCAACATAATCACTATCTCCTTACCTATGATCTTCTAGAAACACAATGTTAGAATTGAAATAGTTTTATAGAGAGAATGCTAACATCTAGTCTCTAGAATAGAAAAAATATCCTCCATGAATTGATGACATGCAGAAACATCTACTAAATCACATGCATCAATCGATGCTCTAAACTCTGACCCAAGGGTTTCCAAAACTCATTGATCAATGCTACAGGGACTGCAAACTTTATATCAAGGATGTAAATCAAATTCTACCTCTCTATGCTTCTTCCTAATCACAACATAATCATCTCATAATCTCTATAGATTCGTCTACTATAGGAGTTCTACCTTTAGCGCATACGTCAACCTTGCCTAGGAATTGGGTGCATAATCTAACCCCAAATTGGTAGATATTCTCTTCTATTTATCATTGTTGATCCACTATCTCCATAACTCACATGATAATTAATTCATTCACACTTCAAAACTATATTCTAGTTGTGGATTATTTCAATAAAACATTCTACACAAAACCATGAGCAATTACTCTTGAAAATAAGCCTCGAAATGCCTTGAGTGTGCACATAATCTAGGAAAAATCACTTATAGAGAATAACGCATGTGTTACCTTCAAGAAAATAATTACCTTGATATGTATCATAGGTTTCATTCACAAGACCTACGTTACCATATTTTCAACCACTTTCTTGCATCTGATCAGCTCCATACTTCCAGGACTTGTTTATCTATTTCTTGAAGCACCTCCCAACCCTATAGAAACTCTAAAAACACATGAAAAACATCTAATAACCATGAAAAAAATCCTCCTAACATGCCTTTATAAGTATCAAGGCATCAACGTAAAACTCCACCTTTTCAGGTATGTACGCAACCTCCTACAACTCTTCTGCAATCTGCTCAACTTTAGGACTTCCAAAACTTTTTCATCCACTTCTTCAAGTATATCTTGAACCTATAGAGCCACTGAAATTATGGGAGAATCCTCTAACATCCTGTCAAGGCCTCCAACTCTATTCAATTTATCATCATGTCAAGGCCTCCAAGCTTGTTACATTTCCTCTACAAGCAACAACACTTCTTAAACTTATCAAGCACCTCTGCATTCTACTATAACCTACTACTAATCACAAAGAGTTATATACAATCTAGGTTGCCATCATGAGAGGAAAAATAGTGCTAAGAGCTTGTTGACATAAATTTCAAAGTGTCCCCCTTCGGTGTTGATGTTAACCTCAACCTAATCTCCATAACTCTAAGAATGAACTGCATAAACTCTCCAATTTTTCTCCTCCTTTGAAATCAATGGAAAAGGGAAAATTCCAACACTGAAAGACAATGAAAACATATGTGAGAGGATGAGATAAGTACTCCCCCTAAAACACTCAACAATACGCTGACTATAGGTCTAATATAAAGGGATTCTCAGATAAGAAAGACAAGACAAGGAAACAAAAGAACCAATTGCCAAATATGTCTCTATGAAAACCCTGCTCAAAGATTCTGCCTCTACACCAACACCATTAACTTCCCTCTATTCCTAGACTGATGATGAATACTATAAAGGCTAAACATATTCCCACTAAAAATGTAATGAGGCTACTACCATGTATCCAAATTGTTGTATATCAACATAAGTTACTGCCACTACCTCCCTGTCACAAAAAAGAGGCTACTCCACATGGACCAAGGACTATGACCAAATGATATGCAATGGTAGTACATGGAATCATAGGCCTATTACATGGTGTTGTAGCTGCTACAACAACACCCAAATTTTTGGGCATATCCAAAATTATGGGTACCCCCTTTGCTCACCCCAAACTACAAGGGTTTCGATAAGACATTCAGCAAGTCACTCTCCCCGCAACCATTCCTATCAAACCCTATTGACGCACCCACTCATGCTTCATTCATTGCATCCACACATCATGCTTTATCCCAGTTATGAACCGAATGATTACATTAGGGTTAGGATGTTTTTTGTTGCAAGGATCATTGAGAGCCTTGTGACTTCGAAACCTATCCTCCTATAGTTTACATTTTCAATTGGTGGAGGCATTGTGTATGGACACATAGGAATTCAAATTGGTTTTAAATATGTTGTCCATGTTAGGGTTTGGGAGAAACCCTATATTATCAAAAGACTAATCCTCTCCCTGTTGTTACCAAATTCGCATGCCTCTTGGGGGTCATTCTCATTAGCATCACATGGAATCATTGTGAGAGTCATTTGCAGAACAATTTTTCACGAGATTTTTGATAGATCATTTAGCTTAGTATGTGAATTAGAATTTGTGAGAATTATGTATCCTCCCTACACCTTGGTAACCCTAAAGGTATGTTACTGTGGGCCTGGCCCTCTTTTAAATTAATCCTCACTCTCCAGGATACTTATCATCTTCACCCTTATCATCTCATCTTGAAGCACAACAATATGAATAAGTGTTAGGATTTTGTGGGAATACTTTTGTCAATTAATTCACCTCAACATCACCCTCATTCCTTACAAATTCATTAGGGTTTATGCATTGGTGTCCTCATCAAGTGCATCCTTGAAACCCTAACTGATCAGAACGAGAGTCAACTTCGTGTACTAACCTCGCCTTTATGTCCCCATGTGTGCACTCCCATTAGCATTACATCCCATTAGCTTTACATCGTTATAGGGACCACTTGACACATTAATACCACCTTGGACTCTAGGTTAACGCATGTGTTCGGAAAGTTATAAACCTATGTAAAATGATCGAGAAATAGGCATATGGTGCACCATTCACCATACTATGCATGTGCACTTGTGCCTTCAATTGATTTAGGGTTTGAAAGATTATGGGTTTATCTATATATTATAAAACCTTAATTTATCATGACCAAGCATGTATGTTTATATTTAGTGCCCTTAAGCTCTGCTTTGGCCAACATTACTCATCTTGCTCTCCACTAGTTTTCAATGGTTTTCATTTTCACCAATCACATGGTCTTTTCTCTAAATATTTATATACATAAGTACTTTGTTTTCAAGGGAAATTCTATGCACGAAATCCTAGGCTATCAAAGCTATGAATTTAGGTTCACATATTGATCTTTCAAGTAATTCTTTGAACACTTGAGTTAGCTTTTACTTTACGAGTCATTTGAAGGCCTCTTTTGCAATGATTGTGAGATCTACTTGGATTGAGGCAAATCAAATATTTCCTGTCAAGGCTCTTTTGTTATATACTTAGGCTCACTTTTTAAATTAAATAGTACTATTTTGTATTAAAAGAAGCATACAATGGACCCTTTCTTACATGTTCCATTGCATGTCCCTCATGCAACCAATGGGAGTTGGGCCTTCAAGGGAATTCTAAGCACTTGAAACCACCATGTAGAAACCACATATTGATATCACATACAAATCCATGAAAAGAGGCACATGGTTGAATCTATAAACATATGAATAAGAATACATATAACTAGGGCATCAATATTATGCATCAACTACTTTTTCAAAGGCAAATGCATAGAGTGTTGGAGGTCTACCTATATGTTCGACACTTCTTGATAACCCTTGCTAATGAAATCACTTTCTAAATGTTATGTGAATATTGTAATGCATCTACAACAAGGGAAAAATGGATACCATGCCATTATTGCAAACAAGGATGCATACTACAAGAATAACCCACACCGGTCGTGCACAATGTCAACACAACATTGCATGGTCTTATTTGGAGCACCAAACTGTTGACTCATGCTCAAATACAAGAAATCCATTGCATATGACTATGCAAATTTTTGAATGCTATTGCCATGTATTTGGAGCACGCTAGTGCCTAGTTAACAAGACATGAGACTAAAAATGAAGTGGAAAAGGAAAATATGGCTAGCACCTAAATCGTGAGGGGAAATACATATGCATTGGAAGGCAGAGTCAGAAATACATATGCATTGGAAATCACATCAAACTCAGATTCGAGCAATAATGAAAAGTCCCCTTTGGAATCAAACTACATCAAGGAACCTGAACACATACATGTTATGATATATGATCCACTGTAACAACTCATTATAAATTTGCGATGGCACCTCCATACATTCGGGACAGTGTCTATGGGAATCGTAGGTATGTAGAAAGGATTGATGGGAACTGGACACTAATAGTGCTTCCATATTCAAATGAACAGGAGAGCAATGTCTAGGCATTGTTCAAACACAAATCGTAGAACTAAGCTCCAACAAACATATTCCAAACTTTAGCATGATTCTATGACTTCTATCGAGTCAGGTATCCTTATAGGTTACTAGGTCACAAGTGTGCGCAACCACTGGAGTTGTGATCTCTATGAATTTCCCCAATTGGTTTCTCCCAGTGGCACCATATGTCACAATCACCTCTCAACAGGTCACATAAGCACAGTTCTAACAAATTCTTTAGGAGTGCAAGTTTCTCTAGAGGGTGATTATGCGAGTTACCAAGGTCATATATCTAGATCACATACGAATACCTCGAAGATACAAACTACTCATGACGTGACTCTATTGAGTATGATATTCTCCATATCGCATTCCCCAAATGCAACCTCTACCTCAGTCACGTCTCCCTAAGTTGACTCAGTCGCAGTTTAGTCTGGTAAACAATCCAATGGTGCACCTTGTTTATATATTGTGACAGGACGACCCTATAGGTCTCTCTCCCTCCCTAAGTCACGTGGTTGCATTTTTATGCCCCATGTAGGTTTACAAAAGTGTTGCCTCCAGAGAGTCACAATTCTTCTGAGGTTGCGTCAACACATTCTTAGACCTCAGAGAAAGCAACCAAATGATGTGATTGTGTTACAACGTGACTATATGATATATGTGAGTCGCAAACTACCCACAGGTCATTATTTATCTTGGAGGTCGCGATGTATTTATGGGTCTTATTTTCATTAAGATTATTTGAGTCACACCATTAAATTTGATTGGTCCAATGATTGCAATGGTGCCACAACCACTACGTTAAGTTCTACATTGAGTAACACAACCATTTATGATGCAGTCACTTCCTCATGATAGTTTTATAGGAAGATGCAGATTGCATGTACTCCATAACTTCTACCTCGACAAGAAACAAAGTAATAACATTTGTAGTATAGAAGTGTTTGAGATGAAGTAGTCCCAGATTAGAAATATATTAGGCAGGGGTCAGTTTAATGTCTTAAATGTTACTAGAATCCAGAGGAAACACAAGATTAACTTTGTTAAGATGCACACTATTTCTGGAAAATGACTCTCTTAGCCCAAGTAGACTGATCATTTCAGATTGGAGATGTCCAAAAATATTGAGCATGGTAATGATGAATGCTTTAGTTTATACTTGCATTTGAAGATGAAAATAACCTGTCGGTATGGATAAGACCTGCTGGAAAGTTTTAGCCACTAGCACCTATTGGGCCCTTATAATGATTAGGGTATATTCTAAGATAATTACATCCTTGTGGAGAATATCTTAGAGTACATTATCCCTATAATAAGGTTTCAGCTAGAGATTAAACAACATAAACTCGAATAATAATTAACATGTTCAAGTAATAAAAGGAAGGAGGAGCCTAACAGTGGCATATCAACACCTCAGGGCTATAAATCCTCACCCTTTTAATGTTTACTTGTGGTTATTTCTTTATATTTTATTAAGAGGTATTTATCCCAGTTCGTGACTAGTATATGTGTGTATTTACAAGATTGAAATATGGAAGGAGGTGAGTGTTATGCATGCCGATCTGTGTGAAGAAGCTAGGATTTCTTGTTAGACCTATGTGACTTCCTAGGCATTATGTCAATCTCCATGGCATATTGTAAAGGAAAGAAAGAGCATGCGGCCTAGATGAGGGGATATGGGTTCTTCGGGGAACCCAGGAAAATAGGATTTCAATGAAGAACATAAAAACAAGAGGTTATTGGATGTATGTAAGGCACAATGGTAGACAGTCCAACAATTCATGCTGTCATGGTTTCACAGTAATTCCTACAATGAGATATAACACTAGGGTTTCTCAAAACTTTCGTTTCTCCTTACATCCTATCTTCTATGAATATGTAAATATTCTCATCATGGTGCCAACGATCCTTTGGATATCAATGGATCACCTACTAGGCATTTGGATTGGGAGACTAGTAACGAACTTCAAGAGTCATGAGGGGAGGTCAAGGGCCACGGTAGGTGGACAGTCACCTCATCTCTATAAATGTATCCTCATGAATCATTGAGATGGAGACAGCACTTGAGTTTATGCTAGGAATACATAGTTGATTTATGATTGAGAGCTTAGGCCACTTAGCTCTTGGGAGCTAGTAGAATGGATTTGCAGTGCAGCTTGGGTTTTGGCATTGGGTAATGGTATGGGCAACCCATGTGCCACTATTTGGTTTTGACCAATTTCATGATATGTATTCGAAGCTGCAACAACATTAATAAGATGTTATTTATCTTTGGCACTGATTCCCATTCTTACTCATGGTCGTTGTATTAGCTGTTTGATACTTCATTATATTTGTATATGTGCTTTTATATATGAAATATATTATGGACTAGTACATAGTGGTTTCATGTATGTTCTATTTTCAAATCTATGTCTACTTGTTCCTTTCCATATCAATGAACTGTTGTGAACTACTTTTCACTTAACTTCTGGCATGTTTTTGTTTAGTGTATGTTTCATTGGGTTTTAGATAATTGATCCCTCTCGTGGAATATCTCTTCTTACTGTTGTTGAGATTTGTTTGTACATCCTTCTACAATTTGTCAATCTTGGGCCAATTTTGTTTCACTACCTGAGAATTTCATTCTTGTCCCCTGTTTGACACTTTTTCATTTGATAAGCAAGAGCGAAAAAATTCATGCTAGTAGCAAGGCCCACATATCGGATGGGGCTCCGATCCCAAATGGTGTGAGATTTGATTGGGACTTCACATCAGGGACACCCCTTTAGTTGTTGTCGGTACATTTCAGCTTGTCAATGAATTGGCACTATAAGGAGGGCCAAATGACAAGATTAGCCCTTGGAGCCTACAGTTTAGTCTCATATCTGTAAATGGCTCTATCCCGAATCATGCTCTCGAGGTGCTTATCTAACTTATCCATTGTTCAATGTTTAATCCCGAGGAGAAACTCTATCACTTGTCTCAGTTAAGGTTTGATGGTGAGGATGGAACATCCATAGCTGAGCACTTTTTTATTTCCTTGCGTTTTGTGAATCTTATGAGATCGACGATGAAGAGCTTCCTTGTGTACTCTTCTCCCTTACCCTTGAAATTTATTTCAAGCACTGTTGTTGCACATTGCCAGCAACTTCAATTCATTCGTTCAAGCAACTCAGTGGTAAGATCCAACGAGCATTTCATGGGTATGATTTTCAAGATGTGTTAATGAGGAAAAATGAGCTTAGGATGAAACCTAAGGAATCTTTAGAGGATTTTATTCTTAGATTTGTAGATATTTGTTTTGAATTTCCTAAAAGAGATGTCTACTAGGTGTATTTGAGTGAAAATTGTCAACGGATGGTTATCGTTTCTTTACAACATATTCAATTAAAAAAAATTCCTAATTCTCATGAATATCATGATAATTTCTAGATCACAAACTGTCTATATTTTACCCCTAATCTTCTTTGTATATCCCTCTAAATCATGAACAACGTCAAGCCTCCAAGGAGGAGATTACTACTTGTGGGATTTCTCATCCTCCTCCTGATTTGTTACATAATAATATTTTGGCTATAAATGGTTCAGATGATGAAGAGTGCTTTATGGTAACTGAATCGAATGGTTTTGACTCCGAAGCTCTCATACATCCTTTTGATCTTGAATATGAAAATTATGTTGATAAAACATATCTTCCTGCTGATGGAACCCAGGTCAAGTCCATTGAACACATGTCTCACTCTAATCCCATATTTTGTTCACTTGTCAACAATGGCTTGGCTCTTATCTCGCATCAAGTTGGTTTTCATATCGAATCCCAGGACCATGACATGCATGCAAATCCTTTTCTCCCTCTAGCTTACACTAATGTGTAGGATGTGAGTCTTGGCCTGGTTGGTACCCCTTCATCTAACCCTTTTCATCTAGAGTACCCTGATTTGTTCTAGGCATCTACCACACCAGGGATGTCTACAAACC